>JAXIVD010003095.1:27764-32764 GCA_036785275.1 Cancer borealis
AGAGAGAGAGAGAGAGAGAGAGAGAGAGAGAGGAGAGAGAGAGAGAGAGAGAGAGAGAGAGGAGGATTATTTGAGGATTAAGATGAAGGAGGGGTCACTGGAGGTCAGCCACTGACAGTTCTCAAGAAAAAGGAGGTTGACATATGTCGCTTGATTCGGTATTTTGGTTAGAAAGAGTCTGGTGTACTATCCTGCGATCACTGTGAAGGTTAGGGAGAGCCCGGTATAGTTTCCAGGGGACTGTACCAGCGCAGAGCTTGTACCGGGCAGAGAAGGCGTTCTTCATCGTCCATACCCACCGCAGCCGTTAGGCTAGTGAGGGTAAACTCCCTTGGAAGAGGATGGGACGAAGTTTCTGTCTTAGCAATAAACTTTGGAAGGTAAGACAGCACCATGTTGTTGCCTTGACGAGTGACTTTGACTGACAGAGCTTGCAATTCACTCACCCTCTTAGCAGTTGCCAACGCCTACAAGGAAAAGTCTTCTGTGTCAGATGTTCAAACGAAGACCTGTCCATTGGCTCGAACGGAGTGCTGAGCAGAAGGTGGAAAACCACATCACATTCCAGGGGGGCACTCTGCTGATTGTCCTCTTGACTTGGCGGCTGCCAAGCTTTAGAAATGTCCTTCAAGACCTGATCTGTGGAGAGGTCAAATCCTTTCAGCCGAAAGACACTTTTGAGCATAGCCTTGTAGCCTTTCACCGTAGAGGCCGACAGATGGCAGTCTTGATGCAGATAGAGGAGAAAGTCTGCAAACTTTTGACTTGATGGTTTTAAAACTGTATGCCTCTTCAGTCTGCACCACCTACGGTAAACACCCCATTTTGACTGGTAGTTCATAATGGTTGAATGTCTTCTAGCTCCTGCCACGAACTTCGCCACTCATCCCGAATATCCCCGGAAACAGAGGATTCGCTTGATAGTCTCTACACGGTTAGCCGAAGAGCGTGGAGACCGTTGTGGAACCGGTGGAAGTGAGGCTGACGCAACAGGTCTTTGCGCATCAAAAGGAGGCGGGGAGCGTCGATAGAGAAACGTAGCAGGTCGGGGAACCATTCTTTGCGTGGCCAAAACGGACCAATTAAGGTGAGGACCGTCCCTTGTGACGCCTGCAGTTTGAAGAGGAGTCTCCTGATTGTTGAGAAAGGCGGAAAGGCCATACAGTTCCTGATGATCCCAGTTGAAGAGGAAAGCATCTGTCGCAACTGCCATGAGATCCCTGAACGGGGAGATGTAATTCTGAATCCTGTAGTTCTGACTGGTGGCGAACAGGTCTATGAGAGGCATGCCCCACAGTCTCCACAGGATCCGACACACCTCTGAATGAAGAGTCCATTCTGTAGAAATGACCTGGTGCCTCCTGCTGAGGGAATCCGCCACCACGTTGTGAATGCCCCTGATGAACTGAGTCCTTAGTGTGATGGACTTGTCCTCCGCCAAACGCAGAATCCGCTGCGCTTTGTAGTTGAGGGGCGAAGAATGAGTTCCTCCTTGATGTGTCAGGTAAGCAAGAGTTGTAGTGTTGTCCGCGAACACCCCCACTGTCTTGCCATGTAGAAGGTACTCGAAATGGAGAAGAGCTAGCCTGACGGCCCTCAACTCCAGCAGGTTGATGTGGGAAGCCACTTCTTCCGTGGACCACACCCCGCCTGCAGAGTGTTGCAGGAGAGAGCAGCTCCATCCTTCCCTCGAGGCGTCTGTGTATAACAGGAAATCTGGCGATCCCTCTCGGAGTGCCTGGCCGGCGAGGAGGTTGGGTTCCTGTGCCCACCACTGGAGATTTTGAAGAAGGTCGGGAGTCCACGCTACACGAGCGGAGTCTTCTTGAGTTGTGTTGGACCAATGAAAGTGGAGATGAATTTGTAGGCTTCTCATGCGTAAGCGGGCTCCTGGCACCAGATGGATAAGCGAAGCCATGTGCTTCAGCAAGGACATCCACTCCTTGGCGGTAGGGCTCCGAGAATCCATGAAAACTCCCAGAAGAGCAAGAAGATTGTCCACTCGAGCCTGCGACGGAAAAGCCTTCAAACGAGAAGACAGAATGTCCACTCCCAGGAAGACCATCCTCTGGACTGGTTGCAGGCTGGACTTCTCCATATTGATGCGCACTCCTAAACGTGCGCACAGCCGGAGCAGAGTCTGTGTTGAGCTTAATGCCTTTTGTTGTGACTCTGCTAGAAGAAGCCAGTCGTCCAGATACTGGAGGAGGCGGATGCCCTTCCTGTGTAGAGTCGACGAGATGGGCGCCATGATTCTGGTAGGGAGCCGTAGAAAGGCCAAAGCACAGCACCCTGAACTGGAGTATTGGTGGCTTAGGGGATGTATTGGCACTTGCAAGTAGGCATCATTCAGGTCGACTGACACCATACAGTCGCCTCGCTTGATGGAAGACAACACCGTCTTCACCGTTTCCATCCGAAACTTTGTGGTAATGACGTGTTTGTTGAGAAAGGAGAGATCGATGACTGGGCGAAAGACTCCCGACGCCTTGTAAACCACAAACAACCTGCTGTAGAGCCCCGGTGTAGAAGTAGCCTTCTCCACCGCACACTTACCTATGAGAGCTGTAACCTCCAACTCCGAGGCTTTGCCTCGCTCGGAATTTGCTGAGTAGGAGACTAAGTGCAAAAGAACATCTGACAGCGGAGGGGATGAGTGGAAGGGAATCTTGTATCCCTCTCGGAGGACCTGGAGAATCCACTCTTCCGCCCCTAAAGTCTCCCAGTCTTTCAGGTGCCGAGCGAGGCAACCTCCGATTGACTCCGAGCTGGCTGAAGAGTCACTTACGAAATGGCCGACCTCTAGCCCTCTTCGGAGGTGGCCCGTCAGAATCCCTCGAGTGCCAAGACTTGGAAGGCCTTGTGGAGGGATATTGTGAAGAACCGGAACGAGGACGAGAAGCGTACGAGGTTGAAGGGCGCTGTTTCTTCTCAACCAGTGGTGTACCCGGCTTTGGTCTAGGCTTGGCGAGAGACTTGGCAGCTGCTTCTGTGAACGAAACAGAAGCTGTCTTCTCTGCCTGAGCTATAGCCTTGTCCACTCGAGAGTCCTCAAAGAGAAATGCAGAGTCCATAACCGACCCACGCAAGTTTGCTTTGGAGATAACGCTGAAGCGCTGAAGCGCGTAGACGGGAGAGGAAAGACTCCCTTCTCGCTGCCCTTGTATTGGCAATAGCCACAGCCGTCAACCATGCTTGATCTAACATTGCCCTTTGAATGCTCTGTCGAAGATGATCCAACATCGCCCTGTACGGAGACAACTCCGTCCCCGACAGGGGAGGAAACACCAGTGTACCCATCAGCCAAAACAGGAAACTCTGCGTCTCTTGGATGGAGAGCAGTGCCTGCTCCAGTTTAGTCATTTCCCCCTGAGAAAAAGTGACTCTTGGTTCGCCTTGACCAACCAAGAGATGAGACAAGTCCGGATTAATCTTGGCAGCCTTGCTTCTACCCTCGTCATCGCCTATCTTGTAGGCTCTGTAGTACCAGGCAGGCAGGGTACTTGAGAAGCGAGGGCTTGTTACACTCGTTAGCACGGGCGAGATCCGAGGAAGCCCGTTGCATCATGAAGTCCACGGCCTGTGCCCTTTTCAGCTGAGGGGCGGAAGGACGAACCTCTCTCTGTAGGCCTAGGAAAAGGGGAGCCGAGGCCTGGACCGAAGAAGCACAAGCCTCCGGAAATCTCGTACACACGAACTCCATCATCTCCGTAAAGTTAGAGGAAGAGTCTGGAGAACCAGCGTCGTCTTCCGACGAAAACTCTACTCCTTCCTCCTCTTTCTCTACTTGACATCGCTCATGAGACGTAGAAGGACGAGGTTCTTGGTTGGGAGGAAAAAGAGGGGAAGGTGAACGAGACATCAGACCCTCCTTGCTAGAGAAAACAGGAAGGAGGGTGGTAGCAGAAGCCATCCTCCGTCCACGTGACGTAGGCGAGGAACAATGACCTAATCCGTGCTTCTCTCTTCCTGGTGTTGGCGCAGCGCGCGGCCGTGTTGCGTGGAAGGTGGGGGGAGAAACCGCTCCTCGCTTTCCTCTCTCCCGCTGACGACGGCGCTTCTCCCTCCCGTCGCGAGAAGCTGCGCGGTGATGGTTTAATGACGCACGGGGCTGGCTTTGTGTCACTAGCTCTGCCCTCATGCGCTTGGTGGACGAGGGAGAGGGGCATGGGCATAAGCTCTTCCGTACCCCTTTTCTCTTTGACCAAGTGGTAGGGTACGCATCTCGTCCCGTTGGTAAACCACAAACGGTCGGGACCTCATCTTTGGGTCGTAGATGGGCCAGCGGGCGTTCAACCTCACTTAGAACCACATCTGAGTCCCAAGACGAAGGAAGATCCGAGGAATCAGACAACGGACTTCCTTCCACCTCGTATCGGGACGGAGGAGTGTTCGACGGGGCGGCCGACTGAGTGGCGCGCGCCGAACGAACACTCATTGGCTCGATCCCCAAGCTAGCCTCCCGTGACCCCTCGGCTGGGAGTGTCTGTTGCACTCTGCTAGTCGCCGCGGTCTTTGGGAGGCTCGGTCTGTCATTTACCAGACTCTCAGCTTGAGGTAACGAACATGATGGAAGAAGATTCAAATTGGAAAGGTAAGCATGCAGCTGACTAGCTATCATCTTGGAAAACATATCCTGCACAGATGGGCTACTTGTCATGAGCGAGGCAAGCTGGTTAGGAAGGCCGGGGCCTGACTGGGAAGTAGAGTCAAAAGGAGCAACAGAACTGACTGTAGACAATACATCTGCCTGTTCATTACTCCGCCCCAATCCCTTGCTACTCTCCTTCTTGCTATCCACTGAGGGGGCCTCTACAAGGCTGGCATCACACGAACCCTTGCCCTTGGCATAGCGGGACCTTCTCCTTGAAAGCTCAAGCTGATACTCCCTGGCCCCCTCCACCACCGCCGAATCCCAAGATACACACTCCTGACATCTTGAGGACTGGGCACAGTAACCAAGACAAGTAATACATACAGTGTGCGGGTCTCTATTGGCC
>JAXIVD010003095.1:40264-50117 GCA_036785275.1 Cancer borealis
TGAAAATCTCAATCATATCCCTTCTTGCCCTCCTCCTCTGTAGGGAGTGGAGATTAAGATATTTTTACCTATCTTTGTAGGGTAAATTTCTCAGCCCCTGAATCATCTTGGTCATTCTTTTCTAAACTGCCTCCAAGGAGCCTATATCCTTCCTATAATAAGGGGACCAAAATAGAGCTTCATAATCTAGGTGGGGTCTGACTAGCGCTAAATACAACCTCAGAATGACCTCAGAACTCCTATATGTCACACACCTGCTAATAAATCCCAGTATCTTGCTGGCCCTATTTCTAGCTATAATACACTGTTCCCTGGGGCGCCAGTCACTGCTTATTTGTACTCGTAAGTCCCTCACACTATATAATCTTCCTAAGGTAGTGTCATTTAATGTGTAGTCTACATACCTATTTCCTTTACCTACGCTCATAATACTACACTTGTTAACATTAAACTACATCTGCCATTTCTCTGACCACTCGTACAGTCTATTTAAGTCATCCTGCAGCATCCTAGCATCGTCTAAATTCTTTAACGGTCTTCCTATCTTTGTGTCATCGGCAAATTTACTGATATCACTGTTTATTCCTGTCTCTAAGTCATTTATATAAATTATGAATAACGACGGTTCTAGTACTGATCCCTGTGGTACCCCACTAGTGACATTACCCCATTCTGATTTCTTCCCATGGATCTGTACCCTCTGTTCCCTACCAGTAAGCCATCACCTAATCCATTCTAGTACCTTCCCACCTATGCCGTGAGCCTTAACTTTACTTACTCTGTCAAAGGCTTTACTGAAGTCCAAATAAACTATATCATACTCGTCCCCCTTATCTATAGTTTCAAATACTTTCCTTTAGAAGGATAATAAATTTGTGAGGCATGACTTCCCCTTGCTAAAACCATATTGACTATGTCTAATTAGCTTGTGTTCATCTAAATGTTTCCTAATTGTCCTTGCTATGATAGCTTCTAACATCTTGCCTACCACTGATGTTAAACTAATTGGGTGGTAGTTACTACTTTCTGCCTTATCTCCTTTCTTGAATATAGGAACTACATTTGTCTGCCTCCATAGCCTATGTCCTACTCCTGTGTCTAGTCATTTCCTAAAAATCATTGCAGTATGTCCAACGAGTTCTTCTCTACATTCCCTAAGAATCCTCGGAAAAATGTCGTCCGGCCATGGAGATTTAGTCTTTTTAAGTCTATCTATTTCCTTGCTAACTACTTCCCTACTTATGGCTATTTCGCTTAATTTATCATCCTCTTGTCCCCTAAAGATCTGTACTGGCTCCAGTTCCCTACCCGACTCTTTTCGAGAAGATACGAACAAGAAGTATTTATTTAATTCCTTACTAATATCCCCACCATTTTCTATCAAGCTGTCATCCATTCCTTTAAGAGGTCTTATTCTTTCTTTTGTTTTAGCCTTGTACAACTGATAGAATCCCTTTGGATCCTTTTGGGCTTCTCTAGCTATCCTAATCTCATAATTCCTCTTTGCAGTCCTAATATCCTTTTTAACCTTCCTAGCTAGGTTATTATATTGCCCTACTACCTGTATTTCACCTATTTTAATTCTCCTATAGAGTCCCCTTTTTAATCCAATTTCCCTTCTAATGTTGCTATTCATCCATTTTGGATAATTTTTATTTGAATTAATCCTCCTCTTAGGTATATACTGTCCCTGCCCTGTATGAATTTTCCTTTCTATGTTATTATAACGCAATTCTACCTCAATGTTTTGATTCTCCTCTCTGCCTACTCCTATACTCTGCCAATGTATACCCTGGAAATAATATATGAGGCCCTGGTAATTTCCTTTTCTAAAATCTGGTACTAAAGCAGAGTTCTGTTCTACCTTTCTCTTTGCATTAATCTTGAATCTAATTTTGTGGTGGTCACTAACATCAAATCTCGCTCCTATCTCAATCTGACTGACCAAAGTTTCATTATTCGTTAAGACCAGATCTAAAATATTTCCCTGTCGTGTTGGTTCCCTTATAAGTTGCGTGAAAAAACCATCCTAGACGACATTTAAGAATTCCTCCGAGCACCCGTTTCCTCTCATATTATCCCAGTCTATTCTTCTATAGTTAAAGCCCCCCATAATGCACACATTATTATACCTAGATGCCCTTGCAGGCTCCTGCATCAGAGGTGCATATAGATGAAATATTTGGTAACACATTATAGATGCTAAGCAATACATGGATGGTTTTTAATACACTTCCTAGATGAAAATATGATGAGAAAAATAATGATTTCGGAGATTTGATAAAAACTGGAATATGTAGAAATAATACAGTCCCTTTACACATCAAATAATGTCTCAAAATAGTAACTAAAATGGTGTTAGATTTGGACAATCTAACATACAAGGAAAGATTAAAAGAAATTCAACTGACAATATTTAAAGAGAGAAGCGAAAGAGGTAACTTAATTACAAAATATAAATTGATAAATAATCTTGAGGAAACAGATAGAAAATATCTAATGTTGAAAAGAAAACGAGAAGCTGGATGTTTGAGAGGACAAAAGAAAACAATTGCAGAAAGGAGTTTGCCAGAATGACACAAAAAAGTAGTTTACTCCAGATGAGTATAGGTACTTGGAATGGACTGAAGGAAGAAGTGATAATGACAAAGAATGTACAACAACTGAAAGACTGGACAAATATAGATACGGAGACAGGACCACACAAGTGTAGCTCAGGCCCTGTATACTACAACTAAGTAAATACACCTATCCAAACCTACAGTTTTTCCAGTTTTCATCTCCTTTATTACCCCTTGCATTTCCTCTTTTGTAGTCTGAGTCATTCACCTCCCCAATCACAATTACTTCAATTTTCTTTCCAACTGCAACAATCTCAGTCACTACCTTTAATAGTCCTAAATGTTCAACTCATCTGTTCTTAACTGCATTCTTTTCAATCAACATTGTCCCACCATCTATCTTCAACCTTTCTTCATTTCCAAATATTCCCTTCCTTTTCCTCTGTACCTCCTTCCAAAACATTTACTTATTCTTGTGAAAACTTTGTGTCATCTTCTTACCCGACCTTTCATTTGGACTCACTTTTGCATCATGCATAGCCCTCTTTCCCTAAATTTTCTTTTCGCTGTAAGGCTCATATGATCCCTTATCTTTCCTCTGGAGCTAAACTTCCTATGCATGCCTCTTTTACCCTACAACTACATTTGAATGTTCACACCAATATTCTCTTTTCTCACCCCACCTTCCTCTCTTCTCATACCACACACCTCTGCACACCACACCACTCAACTCTTAAAAAGCCGACATTCCTCTTCTGTGTCACCATCCTCATTAATAAAACTATTACAAATAAAAACTAGTACCAAATATAACTGAAAAATACTTGGTGAATAATAAAATAAAAATGTGGCTATACTTTGATGAGAATTTCCTAGGAACAGGTATCAGATAGATAAAATATTAAGTTAACATTTCAATGAAATTATTACCAATACTTGGTTACTGCATAAATGCCAACAAAACTAATGCTATTGGAAATTTTCATAGCTGGAATATTCTTGCAAATATATGGCAGCGCCGGAGTACAGCATGGAGAATTGGTCCTGCAAGGCAATTGTAAGTTACTTAACAAAAGGAATCTGAAAACTTTTAATGAATCATGCAATATAAAATTTCATAGGTGGTACAGAAGCTGGCTATTTCAGTAAACTGCAAAAGCATATCTTCCAAAATATTTATTCACCTTTATATAAAAAAACCTTATCACAAATATAAAGTATTTATAAGCGGAAAGAGACAAAAAATGCAACAGCCTGTCTGATTTATAATGTATGATAATGATTTATAATGTAATGAATAAGAGTGAATAATGATTCCCATAGTCAAGAAGAGTATTTTGCCTCACCTCACTGATAATGAATTGTTGTCTTGCCCGTAACAGCTTCACCACTGTTCTATACACATTTATCATCTGATATCTCTGGAGATATTCTATAACCAGAGTCATGGCAGCCACTAATCCGCACCCTGTCACGCCATCACTGAAATGGGGAATATTAAATAGAAGAGTATATAAATAGGTTACCCAGTCATGGAGAACATTTCCACAGGAATGTTACATGCTGCTTCTGCCTCTGTCACTGTTACATCAATACTGTCAGGGAGATTATTTGTGACACAAAAAGACATATTGGCATTTTTAGCAAACACAATAAATGTAGATGAAATGGTATGTGGTATGTGGAAAATTAACAAAAAAGGCCACAACTGCACTGAAAAACTATAAAAAGATGAAACTTATTCTAATTGCCATTCATGTTTACATGTGAAGTGTGCAATTGTTTTGAGTGGATTATGTATCAACATGCGAATGACTGATTATTTATGTGATATGTATATACTTGCAGTGACAGGACAGCCAACATTGACCAAACTCTACTTGGATTCTGGTGATCATTATGGAATGATTGGTACGTTTAGTGTACTGTCTGAGGGTTTGATCCCCAGCCGCAATCCTCTCATGGTTACTTACTTCTTTACATAAATTTTTCAAGTGTTTCAAAAACTTAGAGGCATTATATACTGAAATATAAATATCCAACCAAGCCAGCTCATCACAGCTATCAATTACATGGAAGTTCACTTTATGTATGAGGTGTGTGAGAGTAGTGGAATGGATGAAGCAGGCACTTAGTAGTAGTTTGGATATATGAGAGGACATAATTAAAAAGTACAGGGTAATCAGACCAAGGACTTATGCAGAAGAAAAATAACTATCATGTAGGTGAATATCATAAGGGAGTATGTGGGGGAAGGAAGTAAGAGAAAATGAAGACAATTTTATGAGGCAAGAATAGTGTATATAAAAAGATACAGATAAAATATTTTTGGTTGCAGATAAAAGTGAGATTCTGTAGCAAATAGAACATATGAAATAATAATCCTTATAATCTCTATCAATGCATCACTACACATTTGTATATGGAAAACACATGTATGGTGATGCAGTGTTCATGATTGAGAGAGGGAAAAGTAGTTGGGGAGAGTGCTGACCTGCAACATAGGAGCGGAGGTCCAGAAGTGGGTGAACGAGGGATCTGCAGCAGTTTAGCAAGGGTCAACAGGGTATATGGAGATGGAGGTAATGGAGAATAGACTGGCCACTTCACACTCTGGTACACGTCAACACGGTGAGTCCAGTCTTTCTAGATGGGGAAAAATTACCATTTTTATGTGAAGGAGAGGTATCTCAATGTATGCGCTGCATTTGACCATCTCTATTTTATAATTATGTCTTTCACCCTCACTACAAATTCTAAACCTTCATCAAATACAATCATTATTCTCATTATCTAGTTTGTTCATTCACACAACAATCACTGCTCAGATTACTAGCTTCTAAAGCTTGGATCCTAGGTCTTTGACATTCAATCCATCCCTGATTTACTGGTGTTGGAATCATTATGTTATCCCATGGAACTTATCGCCAAATGCACTAGAAATTCAAACACTTTCCTTCCTTTCATTACTATTCCATGGATCATATTCCCATAAACCCTAAAAATACAACCACTTTCTTCCTTTTTCCTACTTGCAAAGGACTGCACCATGAGACTGATACTCACTAACTTCTTCCAATATTTGTCTGTTCAGCCTTTTGATACACTCCGCTTTTATTCTATATGGATCTGCAGAGGTTGTTACTGAATTTTCTTTGTTTCCATTATCACATGCTATAATTGATTTCAGCAAACTGTATCAAAATTACTTACAAATTTTGACAACTATTTTTTTCAGTATGATTTTGCAAAGATCTATCGATATATGTACCAGGCTGAAATTCCTTTAAAGAGATAACTGAGGCAAGATATCAGCTACATACATTGACATGCACTCACTTGACAATTGTAACTATCATTGTTATTGTTGTTACAGGTTTTGTTCACATTTGAAGAAATAGTGAGGGATGAATGCTGCAGCCATGTGCCATACGGGAGAGTCTGTTCCACCTGCATCTCATAAGTGTCCACATGCCACATCTTTCCCGACTCCATTATCATCATGGGAAATACATTCTGGTGAGAACCATTTCAGATACTATACTTCAGGAAAATAAATACTCTTAAAGCATGGTATTAACTCTGGAAGTGATAGTTACTTAAAGGATAGAAAATTGTGTCAATATCAATAGGTATATATACATTTTATCAATTCTATCATATGCATGTATATAATAATATTTACGTATATACCTGGCTGATATCCCGCTTAAAATGGGGAAGCTAAAATAAGGGGCTTTCATAGAATTGAAGGATTAAATTTCCTCTTCCCCTTTATACCTTGTTCCATAGTAGGAAGACACAAGAGAGGAGTGGTTTTCCAGCTCACTCACAAATTTCCATTTAATCAACTTTTATGACATGGTTAGAATACTGTGGCAATATTCTTCCAACCAAGCCACTGATGTGTGACTACGCCTGTTCCATACCACAGTAGCGACATACTATATATATATATTAATAGATTAACTATGCATATATATATATATATATATATATATATATATATATATATATATATATATATATATATACGTATGTATATGTTTATAAATAAATATATATATATATATATATATATATATATATATATATATATACATATATATATATATATATATATATATATATATATATATATATATATATATATATATATATATATATACCTATATATATATATATATATATATATATATATATATATATATATATATATATATATATATATATATATATATATATACATATATATATATATATATATATATATATATATATATATATATATATATATATATATACATATATATATATATATATATATATATATATATATATATATATATATACATATATATATATATATATATATATATATATATATATATATATACATATATATACATATATATATATATATATATATATATATATATATATATATATATATATATATACATATATACATATATATATATATATATATATATATATATATATATATATATATATATATATATATATATATATACATATATATATATATATATATATATACATATATATATATATATATATATATATATATATATATATATATATATATATATATATATACATATATATATATATATATATATATATATATATATATATATATATATATACATATATATATATATATATATTATATATATATATATATATATATATATATATATATATATATATACATATATATATATATATATATATATATATATATATATATATATATATATATATATAAATATATATATATATATATATATATATATATATATATATATATATATATATATATATATTTATATATATATATATATATATATATATATATATATATATATAATATATATATATATATATATATATATATATATATATATATATATATATATATATATATATATATATATATATATATATATATATATATATATATATATATATATATATATATATATATATATATATATATATATATATATATATATATTATATATATATATATATATATATATATATATATATATATATATATATATATATATATATATATATATATATATATATATATATATATATATATATATATATATATATATATATATATATATATATATATATATATATATATATATATATATATATATATATTATATATATATATATATATATATATATATATATATATAATATATATATATATATATATATATATATATATATATATATAATATATATATTATATATATATTATATATATATATATATATATATATATATATATATATATATATATATATATATATAATATATATATATATATAATATATTATATATATATATTATATATATATATATATATATATATATATATATATATATATATATATATATATATATATATATATATATATATATATATACCGAGTACAACGGGCCAACTATCATTACGGTGATTCCTTTGCGGAATCACCGGTAAATCCTCGTATTCTCGACGCTCGTTAAGATACCTTGTTATGGTTAGAGTAGGTACTACTAGCGAAAGAGGATGATGGGAAAAACGCGTGACGTCACTGGAACTGAGGATATATATACCGGTCTGGGCGGAAGGTCAGTCACTAGTGTTCCGTGACCCCGCTCCAGACAGGTAAGCCTTCAGTGTTCCTAAAAGCCTTGCCACACTTGAAAAAACATTGTTATTAATATCTAACAGTAAATTGTCCTCCCGGATACAGCTGCCGAGAGGACCAGCAAAAGACTGTCTTTCGGTTGTGGTTTGACGTAGGCTGCATGTGGAGTTGCCTCTCAAACAAGGACGACGGCCAGAAGGACCCAGTGACTCACAAACAATATTTGTGGTGTGAGTGTATTTTGGTCGTTTTCCATCAGTTCCCTCACGTATAGTTAGGTAGGATAGAATAGGAATTTTTGTGTTAAGGTATATGTTTATGTTTGTGTCGCTAAGGGTGGATAAGCATTGAAAGAGCACCACCACGGATATAGCGAGTACTTTATTTATTTTATTCATCATTAAAGTATAACCATTATTTTACCATTCTTGTTTTCTCTTCATATCGGACCCTCGGTACAGTGGTTGCAGCGGTGTAGATGCAAATTACGCATCAGCCCACGTTGTCCGGAGGACGCTACAGTGTGCTAGTTAAGTAGGTAATTAGCCCCCCTTCCAGTTAATTTTTTATTCCCTTACAGAGTAGTGATTGGTGATTAGAATAGTTACGTAGAGTTAATAGTGATGCATTGTTTTCTTTTTTTAAGTGTTAGTGATAGTGTTAGTGGACTAATACGCTCAAAGTCTCCTCTGCGGGCACCTGTCCCCAGATTGTTAAGCGAGTCGCGGTCTTCGGATCGCCGGGCGTCCTTCCCCCCTCCAATTAAATTTTAATTATGAATTCTCAGATAGACTTGTTAGGCGACTCGTGGTTTCCCCAGGAGGAAATAACAGAAGTGGGTGAACAAGCGCTTGGTGGAGCAATAAAACCAGAGTGTTCAGAAGTCGGTCATCACGATCAGAGGAAGATGGAGTCCTTTATTATTCTAAACAGAAAAGAGATAACACCTTGCTCGATTCGTTGGTGGTGCCCACGGTAATGAAACGGAAAGCCCATGCTATGTTTTTTTTAAATTGAAACGTCGGATGAGTGTGACGCGGGAGTTAGGGATATTAACTTATACGTGAGGGCGACTATGGTGGTGCCAAATACACACTCCTCCACTTCGAGGGTGGACGAGGCAGTTACTACTACAACCATCATTACAACCACCACCTCACTGTCAACGGCGACACAATCCACCGTGCCGCGGACAAGTTAACACTAGTTGTGGGTGATGGAGGTTCTATAGTCGACATGAGCGAGATCGTGTTTCCTTCCGAGGATGAGGATGACACGGAGGAACCACGCAGAGCCCGAAGGCCTGTGAGGAATTCCTAGAGGAGTGTTGAGAGGGAGAGATGGTAGTAAGTAGACCCCTGGGTGGTTAAAGGAAAGGTTACTGCCTATAAAAACTCTTTTGCAGCGGCGAGGAGATGCCGAACTGGTAAACTGGTCCCGCAGCTGAAGCAGAGATCACCGCAGTCCTGGGGGTTCTGTAGTGCCCAGGTAAAGGACTGGAAGTTCACCCCCCCATGGATGAAGGCTTTGGTGAGACCCCGTCGAGGATCACCACCCTGCTCAGTTTGCCAGGACTGGTTGGGAGTTGGGTTCACCTATTCCGACCAGGAG
>JAXIVD010003096.1:0-49915 GCA_036785275.1 Cancer borealis
CTTTGTCTGTCTCTGTCTCTGTCTCTGTCTCTGTCTCTGTCTCTGTCTCTGTCTCTGTCTCTGTCTCTGTCTCTGTCTCTGTCTCTGTCTCTGTCTCTCTGTCTCTGTCTCTGTCTCTGTCTCTGTCTCTGTCTCTGTCTAATTCAAAGTAAAATTCCTATGCATACGTATATTAGTCTATGTAATGACTGACAAAATTATTACATTTAAATATAACTAATAATATAAAAAAAAAAACTGGCTATAGCACGTACTTCATTTATTTTTTTTACATTTATTAATTTATCTCTCCTATTGAAGTGGAAAAAGAATTGGGTCTCGCACTATACACTAGAAATTGAACGTACATAGGAGTTTGTGGTAATTCAGGGTGGGCGTGTGGTGTTGATATTGGTGGTGTGGTGTGGTGTGCGGTGTGTGTGGTGTGTGTGGGTGTGTTGTGTGTGGGTGTGTTGTGTGTGGGTGTGTTGTGTGTGGTGTGGTGTGTTGTGTGTGGTGTGGTGTGATGTGTGATGTGTGATGTGTGTATGGTGTGGTGTACGATGTGTGGTATGGGTGTGTGTAGTGGGTGTGGTGTATAGTGTGGTATGGTGTGTATGGTGGTGTGGTGTGTGTGTGTGTGTGTGTGTGTGTGTGTGTGTGTGTGTGTGTGTGGTGTGTGTGGTGTGTAGTGGGTGTGGTGGTGTGGTGGTGTGGTGGTTTGGTGTGGTGTGATGTGTGTGGTGTGTAGTGGGTGTAGTGGTGTGGTGTGCAGTGGTATGTGTGGTGGTGTGGTGTGGTGTGTGTCCGTTTTTATGCCAAGTCACTCCACGAAACACAGACCTTTGCACAGACAACTTTCCAATAAAAAACGAAAAAAAAAAACACGTTAGAATAGAAAAATATTTTATTGACTCAGTTGCTTTCACATTCTGGTAATTTATTTATTAATATCTCCACCACGTTAAAGATATATAGAATAGATCAAATAAACGAAGGTAAATTTACTTTTATCTGAATTCAACTCAAAAGCCCAAATTCGTGCTTTTCTTTAAACAAATACTTTTTCTTCTTTTTGTGGAGTGAGTTTTTACGTATTTCTTTATCAAACCATTTTTCTTTCACTCCTTAAACGTCTGCAGACAAAGAAAACTAAAAAAAGAGAAAAAAAAACATTACACTCCCTCACTTTCTCTTCGCTGGGTACGTATGTGTGTATGTATGTGTGTGTATGTATGTATGTATGTACGTATGTACGTATATACGTACGTATACACGTATGTACATACATATGTATGTTTGTGTGTGTATGTATGTATGTTAAGTCTTTGCAGTGTTTTAAAACGCGACCATAACATCCTTAGTGTATATCTTGCTTGTGAATGTGTGTGTGTATGAGTGTACGTATGTATGCATGTGAATATAAATATGTGTGCATATATGCGTGTATGTATGTGTGCATGTATGCGTGTATGTATGTGTGTATGTATGTGTGCATGTATGCGTGTATATGTATGTGTGCACTTAGTGTGGCTTCATATTAATTTGTTTGAGGAATGGGAAGTGAAAGGATTTTTAAGCTATTTCTTCTTTTGCAAAATTGAAGAAAAGTTTAATAAAATAAAATAATAAAAAAAAAAATTAGCAAATGTCTCACCTCTCTCAACCAATTAAATATATAATATGTACACATTTTAGTTAGTTACACAGCATTTTTTACATTATTAGGTTTAAAGCCACACCGCCTATCATGAATATTGCGACACAATATATACCACAGTTCACACACACACACACACACACACACACACACACACACACACACACACACACACACACACACACACACACACACACACATACACCAATGAAAGTGTCCTGATTTCATTTTTTGGGGGTGTGTGTGGGGGGTGGGAGGTCAATAATTAAGGAAGTTGATTGATTTAACATTACAAAACTATCATCCTAAGTAAATATAGTGATTGCAACATGATATTCAAGTAGCAACGTAAATCCTCTATACCTAAGATAATATACTTCTGATGATCTATCTATGAAGACTTCTATTATTTTTTCTTATATGACGCAAAATACAAGGTAACAGATTGCCCACAGATTATCAACATCATTTTTTTTGTTTCATATTTCAATAGAGAAGGATCGAGAAGCGCACGGGAGTAATAGTTGCCAAGTGCGTCATTTTTTGAACCACTTACTAACTAATACAAAGAATCTACATCCATATATACTCTACCACATCCTGAAATACCTTAAGCTTTCCAAATCAATAAAAATAAGGATAAACTACTGAGTTATTTAGTAGAAGAAAAAAAGAGGAAAGAAGAAAAAAGAAAAAAATATAATGAAAACTAACCCACTTTATTATTATCTCACTTAAATCTTTCTATTCTTCCACAATATCACATTTTCTATTTTTACATACATTTTTCTTCACCATATGGTAAGTAAAATTGGAGATAAGAGTGTTTAAAGAGCATCATCATCATCATCAGCAACAGCAGTCAAAAACAAGATGGCGAATAGTAGGTGAGTGTCGTCCGCCTTTGTCCCTTATTTGACCTTCTTCCTCCCTCCTGTGACCTTATACATGATCTCCAGTGTGTTGTAATGACCCCTAAGACTATAAGGTTGTTAATTAGTGTAAGTTCAGTGTTGTTTACCCTCGTTTTGTGCCTTAAGTGAGGTGTTTTGTGTATGTTTGTTTATTGTTTATTGTTTGTGCAATAATATACATTTTTTTTCTTTTCAATATTGTAGCTTTTTAGGGAGATACATGATGTTTTTATAGGAGTTTTGAGTGTGTGTGAGTTAGTGTGTGTGTGTTGAGGGAGGTAAGGAGTCATAATGTTGATGCGGAATGTTGTATTGTGTGGTGTTGAAAGTGTTGTGTATGTGTGTTGAAACTGTTGAGTGTGTGTGTGTGTGTGTGTGTGTGTGTGTGTGTGTGTGTGTGTTAAGGTAGGTTACGAATGGTAATGGTGATGCGTAGTGTTATGTGTGTGTGTGTGTGTGGTGAAAATATTGAGTGTGTGTGTGTGTTAGCAGGAAGTCTGGTTTTCCCTATCAAGGCCACACACACACACACTTACCAATGACTGATACAACTTAAATAACCTAATTGATATAATAATAACCATAAGGACTCGTTACTAGTGTATGTTTGTTTGTTTATCTATGTGTGATTTGTGTGTGTGTGTGTCATAATTGTTCCTGTTTTTTTTATGATGCAATATTAACGCTATGGTTTGTGTGTGTGTGTGTGTGTGTGTGTGTGTGTGTGTGTGTGTGTGTGTGTGTGTGTGTGTGTGTTTCATTGTATCTGTTTATCTATTTGTTTGAAAGAGGAAAAAATTTATCTATTGTCCTTTTTTTTATTATTATCATCATCTTGTAGACTTCTATCATATACTTTCTTTTTTTTCTCTTCTATTATCAAACCTTTTTTTGCATTCACTAACTAACTATGACATATATTACACATGAAGTATTAGCTAAACACTGAATTCATCCCATCACTAACTAACCTCTTTTTTTTTTTTTTTATATATATATCTACATTAAAAAGGTACTGGTTTAGGGACAAGAAAAATACGTTAAAAAAAAAATTCCGCTGATATGACATGCAACACTATTTAGCAACACAACCTCAACTCAAGTGAATGTGTTTGTGTTTACAGAAGTCGCTTTGTGGAGGTGTGTTGTCCCCAGCATCCCGAGGCTCATCTCATCGAGGACTACCGGGCTGGGGACCAAATCTGCTCCGAGTGTGGCCTTGTGGTGGGTGACAGGTAAGGCAACACACATACACACTTACACTCACCTCTTTACACCTCTGTTTATAATTTGTATCATAAGCTTACTGACAGAGGCATCATTTATTGTTAGGTAATGCTATAAGATTTATTTTAGTTAAGTTATATTTTTTATGAGTTATATACTTTTTTTAATAGGGTGGTTAGAGGTGTGAGAGTAGTTATAGTGAGCAAGAAATGAGTGGATGTTTTAGAGGGTAGTTAAAATGTACCGTGAATCACTGAGAGGTGTGTAAGTGGCATAGACGGTAAGGAGTTTGGTATAAGTTCATTAGTAAGTGAGTGAGTGTTGCTTGTATGAGGCTTAGCTGCTTACTACTGCCACAACATTACAATCAGTGTATTCCTGTATATGTAGAGATAGATAACTGTTTGCTATAAAAAGACATTTCATTCCCTTAGACTCTTAAATCATCCTGGAAAAAATTGAATTACATAAGCAACCTAGGTATGCAATTTTACATTATGCAAGACATTTACCCCAAAATTCACGCCAGGGTGATAGACGTTGGTTCCGAATGGAGGACTTTCAGCAACGAGAAGGCCAACAATGACCCGTCCCGTGTGGGTGGGCCTGAGAACCCCCTCCTCAACGGCTCTGACCTCTCCACCATCATTGGGCCGGGGGCGGGGGGAGCCTCCTTCGATGGGTTCGGAAACTCTAAATACCAAAACCGCAGATCTGTGAGTTGCATGTCACTATATACCTACCTTGTTTTGAGTGTTTTTACAGGAGAGAGATGTGTTTTATATATGTACTTTTGTTTGAGTTTCGTTAAGTTTTCACTGTGTTTTGTGTGTGTGTGTGACAGATGAGCAGTTCAGATCGCGCCCTCATCAATGCCTTCAGGGAGATCAGCAACATGGCAGACAAGATCAACCTGCCCAAGACCATTGTGGACCGAGCGAATTTGTTGTTCAAGCAGGTGAGTGGAGGGGAAGGTGTGCCTGGTGGGGGGAGAGGGAGGGGAAGTTGTGTCTATGTGTGTGGGGGAAAGGGGCTTGTTATTAAAGCAAGGAGGGAGTGTTTGCATAGGGAAAGGTGGAGGCTCTTCTGCTGTAGCCATTCCCTGCAAGACTTTTGGAGGGAACGAGGTGTCAGAAACTGTTTGTGTTTTGTGTGTGTGTTCCATCTATCTTGATTGGTGATCTGCTTTGATGATTCTGATTGGTTGTAAGACTTCATTGTTTTGTATTTGTTTGGTATACTGTCTATTGGAGAACATGTATCTAGGAGTAATTAATTCCATAACCATAACTAGAGCCAACACTTAATTTGTACGGTCACTACAGGCTTTATTAGGTTATTATTGTATATAGTTTTTCACTCAGTACTGTGCACCATCAATCCACTTGCAGAAAACCTGTCAAGCATGTACTGTATATCTTGCTGGACAAGACCACACTTGAAGCATCAAAAAACATACACAAAACTAGGTGACAGGTAGATAATTAACCAATCATACAGTCAATAGAAGATATTTCTCCCTTTAAGAAAGTTCCAAGTCATAGGCAACAGAAGACAAAGATTGACTTGAGATTAACAGGTTGTTTCAAGGTCACACTATAATCCATATTTGTTAGTTTTATTGTCTTTTTTTTTCTTGTATTTTAAGTGTACTAGAAGTTTTTATTCTCATTTTAGTGTTGTGGTGGCAGTCAATAGGTTTCTTGGTGACCACAAAAGTAGGTTTTCTCCAGGTTTGTAATGAATCCTTTTTGTTTAGGTGCATGACGGCAAGAACCTGAAGGGACGCAGCAATGACGCCATCGCCTCAGCCTCCCTCTACATTGCATGCCGACAGGAGGGTGTTCCCAGGACATTCAAGGTAACACTCAAGGGAGGGCTCACCTACTACACACATATTAGGAAAATAACTAAAAGAAAATTGAGGAGATAGAGAGAAAAGAAAAGGAGCAATTTTATCGGAGGAAAAACACATTTTCTCACTTTATCTCTATCTTTCTGTATTGGGAGTCACTTTCCTCGTCACCTTGCATTGCTTCTAGTTTGGATGTGTAAGTGTATTTGTCATGGATAGGAATTATTATGTGCAAGTTCCCATTCATGACACTTCTTACTCTTTTTACTTTTATTAGTGTTTTGAAATATTAGTGTATTATTGTAGTTATTAAGTATGTAATTCATTGTGTATGTGGACACTGGAAATGTAGGTGAGATGAAGGCGTGTGTATTTACTGCCAGCCATCCCTCTGCGTGTGTGTGTGTACTGTTGTTTTCCTTGCTTAAATACACGTAAATAACACACTTTAAAGAATTAAACACAATATGGAGAATGAATACCAATGAAATCAGCTTCACAGAATGATTTGAAAATTATAATAGTTTTTTTTCAGATCTTCACAGGATTTCCCTAACAAATAGGAAATTATTTTTGGATGACAAACATAGGTGTCAACTATTATCTGTTCATTCACTTACTACCTTCCCTCACTGTCTTATTAACCATTATCTCTGCATCACTTCATAACATTCTTTCCTAAACACACCAGGAAATCTGTGCCGTGAGTAAGATCAGCAAGAAAGAGATTGGACGTTGCTTCAAGCTGATCCTGAAGGCACTGGAAACACAAGTGGATCTCATCACTACTGGAGACTTTATGTCCAGATTCTGCTCCAACCTCGGCCTCCCAACCTTCGCTCAAAAGGCTGCCACACACATCGCTCGCAAGGCTGTTGATCTGGACATTGTTCCGGGCCGGTCACCCATCTCTGTGGCCGCTGCAGCTATCTACATGGCCTCTCAGGTGGGTGTTGGGGCTGTTTGGAGTTTGCATTCCTATATGTAGAATGTATGAGGTTCCAATTAGACACCTTAGTTAGCTGATGATACCATGTGTTGTAAGAATGGATGGTGTTAGTAATGAACGTGTGTTTAATAAATCTGGCATGTGTTGTAAAGGGGAAGGAGTGAAGTGTGAAGTGGTTTAAGGGGTTATATAGAACACCTTGAAATTGTTTGGCTGGCATAGAAAGACTGCCAGGAAGTAAGATGACGATGTGTGTGAGAGTGTGGTGGTTGTGTGCAGAACCTCCAGTGAAAGGGAAGGATAGTGTGTGAGAAGAGGGAGAAAGGAGAATGAGAGGATTAGAACATTCAAGAACAGGAATGAATGGCCACTTTTCTGTCAGCCATCATTTAGTTTTTAGGAACAGGTCTGGCATATAGATAGATAGTGTCTGTTTTATGAGTTTGTCCTCATCTGTGCTTTGTGTAGGAAACTGTGTTATGATGATGAAAGATGAATGATTGTTGTGCTTCCCTCCCAGGCATCTGATGACAAGAGGACCCAGAAGGACATTGGAGATATTGCCGGTGTGGCTGACGTTACCATCAGACAATCCTACAAGCTCATGTACCCTCATGCCAAGGAACTATTTCCTGATGACTTCAAGTTTACTACTCCTATTGAGCTGCTGCCTGCCTTATAGGAGTGCTCATGCTGCCAGGAGCTGCTCACTCACTACAGACCACACCTCTTATGTAGAGGAATGAAGTGCACCTTAGAACTTCTTAAGGAAGCCTTGGTTTTTCATGTTCATATGACCAATATTTTTAAAACACAAATATTGTGTGTGTGCAGTTTTATTGGTTTTTAAATTATGCGGTTTTTTTTTGTTTAGATTTTGTATTTTCACCTGAGTGTGTGACACTTTTCTTTGGTACTCTTTTTAAAGGAAATAACCTGACCGCAGAAATCTTTTTTTTGACGTGACGGCCTGCCTGGAGGCTCTCCCCTGGAGCTCCTTGGCAAATGTTACGCAGCAAACACACAATTGCGCTTTGATCTTTGTGGCTCAGAGGTTACTAGAGACAGCAGTATCTATATTTTTTTTATACTCTTTGTGTAAGGTTTAAATTCATGTTCCTCCATTTCTTTCATCCACTTGTGGTGATTATTTGTATGTGAAATGTAGGTAAGGCAACATTAATTACTATAGTTATTTTGTAAACTATTTATAAAAATGGTTCAGCACATGTATGAGGATGTACATTTATTCATTTATTTATAGAATTGTCATAGATGCTTTGCTTTGATATAAATAGGAATACACTTTTATCCAAGATGTGAGAGTCTTATTTATGTGGTTGAGATATGTGTTGCTGATGTTTTATTTTACATTCAAGATATTGATAGTCTGAATGGTTATTTGTATTGCAGGAGTTATGGTTTATATATAACAAGGAAATTTATTCAGTCATAAATTTTGTTGGTTTATTTAACAGGAAGAGAAAGACTGCAGTTTCTGATTAAGGTTACGTATATCATCCATCCAAGGAGAGATTAGGTTCATCAATTGATTATTTCTTTATCCTTCTACACACCTTTTGATACCTGCCTCCTTCCCCCTAACCAGTGACAATAACAACTTCCCTTTAACCCTTTCCAAACACATTACATGCATCCAGCAATGCTCATTCTTCTGATTTGTGCTTCCGATCCAATCTTCCCTCAATTCATACTCATAAAGTTTGCAACTCCACTCCACTTAACCATAACCGTTCCTTTGCATTAGTCATTGTGTTATTTATATCATGTTTTGCTGCAGACTTTCAACGCCTTAGTTTTACATTCTGCCCATGTGTTTATAGTATCATGTAATCCTTAGTTTATATGAATTTATGTTAGTTGAAGTTAAGTATATTACTACAAAAAAAATAAAATTAGTGGATTAGCGAAAATGTAGTCTTTTGTAGTTAATTTACTCCAGCAATTCAAGACTTTGGTTCAGTTAATTCTGGATAGTCAACAAGGGTTGTGTGTGTGTGCGTGTGCATGGGTGTATGTGTGCGTGTGTACATGTGTGTGTGTGTGTGTGTGTGGCCTTGGCAGCATCACTGATGTTACTTGGGCCACTCCTGATGTGGATATCAATTATATCAACTGCTGCTTTTTTAGATAATGCTTGTTTGTATTACCTACTTGTTGACAAGCCTATCCATGAACAATAAACACATTGAACTGAACTCACATTCATCCTAGACTACCATACCATGACCTGTGTTTCTGCTGCCCACTGTGCTTAACTTTAATTTTGTCTGACAGTTATGATGGGCAGCTACAGTACAGGTGTTTATAGGCTCCCTTCAACCCCTCTATGGGAAGTCTTGCCAGTGTGTGTTGGTGGAGGAGGAAAGCTTCCATCACACTGGTCCCTATTGAAAAGTTATAATTGGAGTTCCCAGATTGTGTGTGTGTGTATTGGCTTCACCATGAACATGAATCGTGATACCCATGAAAATAAGCAACATTGCAATCTGTTTGTGCTGCATGTAAATGCTTTTTCAATACAAATTTTCTCTATGTATAATTGTTCATGTTTGGTGTTCCTTCTGACTCTTATGAACATGACTGGTAGAATGAAGCAAAAGATGTTACAAAACAAATCCAAGTACATAAATGTACTTTTCAAGTTTTAATGGCTAACGTGAGGAAAATTGTCAACATTGCAATCCCTTCAGGATTCTACTATTTAATGTAAAAAGATTGATATCCTTTAGGGAAATAAATTGAATCTGGATATATTGCAAACGCTGCTTGGAAAATTTTCTCAATGTTCTATAAATATCTGGCACAAAACGTGTGTGTGGGAAATGGAATATGTTTGTCACATCGGTAACTTGAGGAACGCACCAGGGAACAGTGTGTGTGTTGCCAAGGGAAGCCTCTCCAGGATGCCTTGTACAGTACATGTGCAAGTATTCAAACACCTTTTAATGTCAGTGATTGCCACTCGTACTACTGGTCATTTGTACAGATGGACTCGGGATTTTTTTTCTTCTTGCAATCTGTCCTTTAGGATTTGGATTGAATTATGGACAAAAGAAAATGATTTGTACATAAACTTTAAAGTATAAAAGTAGAAAAAAAGCAAAAACGGCAGCAGCACCAGACTGCAACAACTGGAGTAACAATAACAAAAACACCACCACCACCGCCGCTGCAAGGGTTACGGATGATGGTGTCCACTGGAGGAGGATGAGCCGAAGGAGACCCATGAAGTAGCCATAGGAACACCAGACATCACCCACGCCTTCGCCGCCTGGGTGTCCACTGTCCTGGTGTTGCGCAGCTGAAACAAAAGCAAAGGTCTATAACGTGTTCCTGCATTGTTCACAGGTATTCAGTATTTGTTCAGCTGAGTGGGATGTGAGTTTGTGTTCTGATATAAACTAACGAAACTATATCAATTGAGTGTTGCATTTATTTGTATAGTTAGGTTATATAGTTCACTCATACAAGAGAAAACAAAGCGTAGAGGAATGAGAGCGTTAGTATTGGAAACAAAAGAATAAGTTTGAAAATTGGTACTTTCCTACACCATACTGTGACCCTTGTATGGAGGTCACATGCCTTCTGTTGACACGATAGAACAAAGGTGAAACACTGTAAGAAAGTATTGTTAAACCACTGCAACTCAGTAATGATTATGCAGGTCATCTTTTTATTCCACAAAAAGCCACAAAAAAATACTGCTGCTGTTTGTGCATCCTGTTTGGTTGTGTGACTGTTAAGAGAAGTGTTAATGTGAAAAACTGATGATCAACTTCATGTTCTGTTTTAGAAGGCAGGACAAGCATGACCTACACCAGCTAGGCTACACCTTAACATGCAGGTGTGGAACAAAGGACTGAACGACTGATGGGCGAAGGAGAGTATGAAGAGCTAGTGGAGTTCTGACAAGCTGTTAGTCTTAGTTTCTTTCTGATTCCATAGTATATATTTTCTCTATGAGTACCACCGTGAAACAAAAATTAATAATAGTAGTAAGACTTTAGCTATTTCTTTTTGTGAAACCTGACAATTTTGTATTTTGTCTACTTTGGTCTAAAGTTCAAATGAAGTCTCAGGTCAGTCAAGCTCGAACTCGTTCAATTTACATCTTAACACGCCATATGTGTAATGGCAGTCATGCAGAGGCTTACTGATTATTATGAATATCAAAGTTATAGAACTGCAAGTATAACTTTGTAGTGCAGACACCAGATAACAAGTAGGAATTTATTACCTCGTCTCTAAGTGTTTCAGTTGCAGCAGTATGAACTTTGTAAAACTGCTTCGAACATCCTTAGTGAACTCCCGCATTGCACTCAGTAGTGAGACAACAGTGGCAGCGAGCAGACGTACTTACCTTCTCATACACCTCGAAGGACGTGATGTCGGCGACTTCGGACGTCTTGTCTGCTGGAGGCTTGAGGAAATACTGTCTGACGGTGGGTGGAGGGCGTGGGTGGTGGTGGGGCGTGTAGGCGAGTGGCGGGTGGGCAGGGAAGAAGTGAGGGTGTAGCGGCTGTTCTGGCCTGAGTGGGGTGTAAGGGGAATCCTCTGAGTCGTCCTTACTATCGGAATGGATGTAATATTTCCTGAAGGGGCCTGAGCGAAGTGATTCCACGTGCTCTTGTTTGTCCTCGCCGCCTGCTAGGAAGTACTTACGAGGGCGTCTCTGCAGGGGCAGGACGTAGTTGAGGGGCCGGAGGTGGTGTGATGGGAAGGGCGGGTTGTGCAAGGGTGTGTGGGGTGTGGGAGCGTCTGTGTGGGGCGTGGGGATGTCCGTGTGAGGCGCGGGAGCAGGTGTGTCTGGCGTGGCAATATCAATGTGTGGCGTGGAGACTTCATGTGGTGATGGTGGTGGTGGTGGCGGCGACGGCGGCGGGGTGTGTGGGACAGTGTGGCCAAGCGTCGGGTGTGGCGCCAACCCGAAATGGTGATCGAACTCCCGCGACCCGAAGACGTAATTTTCCTTGATGGTCTGCAGAGGCTTACCGTCAGGCACCCAGCCAGCCTCCTCCTCCGTGAGTCCCTCCTTCGCCAGGATGGGAAGTGACTCCCACACGGCGTAGAGCAGCTCAGGCTCATCGTTCTCCTGACGTTGGCGTGGGCGAGCTAAGGGCAGCGCCGGACCATAGTGGCGCCCATCACGATCAATGTCCCAGATGTAAGGAATCCATGTTGATCCATCAAGCACCTGGTCCCCTTCTGCGCCTCCTACGGGTTGTTGAATCTCTACCGACGCGAGACATCCGCGACGTGCTGTGTATGGCAAACAAGACCACTTACTCAGACTACAGCACATGAAACTAACTACTGTAGGAAGATAGTTGTAGTTATAAGGTCGCTGGAAAAACAAACAAGGTCAGCACCAATCAACGGTAAAAGGCACAAGGATTAGATAGACACTTGAAATTATCTCCTTTATAAAGAAAAATCATGCAAGCACCATTGTAGCAAACTCAGTCAACTGTTGAGAGGTGGTTAGCTAAGCAGTTAGGGTTGTGACTCCCTCATCCGACTGTTAAGAATTCAAGCCTTACATGGAGCCATTAAGCGGGGGTAGTAGCGCTGTGATGCAACTCGAGCAAAGGATTAATTAATGGTAACGCTTGTTGTCTTAATCTTGTGAAAATTACTTCATATAGACTGGACTGCCTTTCTAACTCGCTGTAAAGTTTACGTGTAAGAGACGGCGTTGCGTTGTTGTTGTTTCGAAAGGAAAAGTATATTCAAACATTACGTAAATAAAAACACAACAACTGCCGTGACGAGCGGAGGATGAACACAATTATTAGAACTATTTTTTCTACTTTCCCATTTAAGTTAAATCGCACTTGATTTACCAAAAAACATAATATACATAAACTAATTAATTACAGATAATCGCAATTAAGTTTTAAACAAACGAACTTAAAAACAGGAATCGATAAATACCAATCCTCGGGTGTTGTGTTGACCATCTTACCTATGTGAGGGAACAGGAAAAAGAACAGCAGCGGCAGGCGTCCCTCCATCCTTGACCACCACGCGGACACTAGCACACTGTTATACACACTCGCGACTTGCAACTCCTGTGTGCTGACTCTGGCGTCTCCCCCTTACCCCTCCTCCTTTCCCTTCTCCTCCTCCTCATCTTCCGCCGCCGCCTCCTCCTTTCCCCACTCATCTTCTCTCCCTCCAGTAAACACCTTCATTACATCTACGTAATGACACTCTTTGCACGGTTTCACAAAAGGCTAGACAAGACGTTTATTTATTTGTTTTGATTTCATAGACACGTGCAGAGGTAAGCTAAACTTTTCTTTTCCTTCCACTTTTATTTCGTTTTCTCTTTAATTTTCTTTATTTGTTTCTTTTTTTGGAGTGTCTTGAGTGAAGATTAAGGTCATCGGTGTTTGATTTTTTTTTGTGTGTATGTGTGTTTGTGTTTGTTGCGTAAGAATGAGGTTTAGTTCTGTGTCGTGTCGCTGTCTTTGATTCCTCGTCCTCCAACACTTTCTATTTGTCTTGGTGACTGAACAGAAATTCGCGTCTTGGACAGTGAAAGTGAATTGATTGAGGATTATCATTTCTCTCTCTCTCTCTCTCTCTCTCTCTCTCTCTCTCTCTCTCTCTCTCTCTCTCTCTCTCTCTCTCTCTCTCTCTCTCTCTCTCTCTCTCTCTCTCTCTCTCAATACATACATATATTTTTCCTTTTCCATTGCCTTTCCTCTCAGACCACCACACCCTCGCCTGAGCCTGTATCGTCCCTTCACACCTCAGCTTCATGTTTCCCTCGTAACAGGTTGCCGCGGGCTGAACAGTGCATTCAAACACTTTTTACCACCATGGGGTGAAGAAGAAGCGGCATGATAGAAGAAATTACAAATTTTCACCGTTGAAGTGGACAGAAACATTTTTATTTATATATATATTTGTTTGTTTTCCTCATTTTTGTGATTTTCCTTCAAATGCCTTGTTGTTTTTGTATTAACTTCGCAAACAAAGGTCTTAAGGAAATCAAAAGTACTTTTTGTGACAAAATTTAGTCCGAGCGTATAAGATGTTTTAGTTTAAGAATGGATTTTTCATTGACTGGCTAACTAAAGACAACGAGATCATCTGTGTGTGTGTGTGTGTGTGTGTGTGTGTGTGCGTGTGTGTGTGTGTGTGTGTGTGTGTGTGTGTGTGTGTGTGTGTGTGTGTGTGTGTGTGTGTGTGTGTGTGTGTGTGTGTGTGTGTGTGTGTGATAAACTTTCAAAATTATATGTTCGTCTAGTAGTTAATAGGCCCGAGGGTTACGTCGGCGTGGCAGGTACTTACTTGCGTTGAATTACCAAGTGAGAGGGAAAGTAAGGCCTCAACACACGACGCCACTGTGGTGTCACCACTGTGGCGTCATCACTGTGGCATGGTATGTTGAGGTCTTACTGACGATTGAGGCTTCCTTGTCATGGTGGTTATGTTATTGTTGTTGTTTTTGTGGTAGTGGTCTTGATTTTTATTTTAGCTGTTGCTGCGGAGTCACCTGGTCAGGAACAATACACCATTTGGTACTACTACTACTATTTTATAATCTTATAGAAACTGCTACGTGCAGGCCTCTGGGCTTTTTGTAGCTTCTTTACATTCTGATGTTCTTACTACTACTACTTAGGACCGGTTTTAAGCCTATTTGACCGATTTAATCAAATTGGGCCCCGCGCCGCCAAGGGGCCCCGCACATACGTGTGTTAGTTTTAAGCTGTACACGATATTGGTACTTAACAATGCCCCTAACAGTCGCATCGGGTGAGAGAAGTTTTTCTAAACTAAAACAGATTAAAACATACTTACGGTCAACAATTTCACGAGACTAAACAATTTGGCGATGATATCTATAGAAAGTGACATTACCAAAACCCTTGACTTTAAAATGATTTTGAAAGATTTTGCAAATAAAACAGCCAGTAAAGTCTGTTTCTAAAAGGTCCGTGCATAAACAGTTTGTCTGTAATTGTCTTAACTTATACTACACGAAATTTAAAACATCAATCTTCGACTTTATTATAGAGTAGAGGGCCGCACTATCAATTTTCTAGTTGGGCCTCGCAATTCCTAGCACCGGCCCTGCTACTACTACTACTACTACTACTACTACTACTACTACTACTACTACTACTACTGAAAGAAAGATTGAGGAGCAAAATTGGAATGATGGGGACGGGAGGGGGATGGGTGTGTCCAGGGAGGGGAGGGAGCCGAGGCACCGCAACTCCACACTTTCATTACCACCACCACCACCACCATCACTACTATTACTACTACCACCACTACCACTACCACCCCCTACCATTACCACCACCACCACCACCACCACCACCACCACAACTACCACCACCACTACCAGCTGTCCGGCCCACCATCTGTCTCCTGGCTGGGCCCACGCAAGGCGGTGATCTTGTGGTTAACATAATAGCTATAGACACTTGGCCAGACCTGCGTGAGGGGAATTTTGAAGTCATATTTATTGTTTACTGACATATTTTCCGTCTTTGGGCCCATTTATTATTTTATGTTTCCCTTAATATTATATTTGAGTTGAATTAGTTTAGTGAGAGTTTTTTAGGTGTGTAAAATAACTAAATTAAACCAGTTGTATTTTCGTTTTCCATTTTAGTTGTATAAATTAAACCAGTTGTATTTTCGTTTTCCATTTTAGTTGTATAAGTTATAATGTTTGTTTATATATTTGTTATATTAATTAATTCATTCATTCATTCATTTATCTATCTATTTTTTTTTTGTGTAACATTGATGCGGAACGTGTTAGTAGTTTCACCGCCAATATTCTATTCATTCCTCCTCTCCCCTCCCTCTCCTCTCCCCTCTAATCTCCCCTCCACATCCCTGACCCACCCTATCTACGTCATCCATCTCTCTTCCTCTCCTTCTTCCCCCACCTACCCGTCCTACACACACACACACACACACACACACACACACACACACCTTTCCCTTACTCCTATCTGCTATAGTACTTTTTTCTTACTCTCACTCACCATAATCACACACACACACACACACAGCTCGGTGGTAACGTCTCGGCCTGTCACTCTGCAGGCTCGATTTCGCGCCTTGCTCACGGTGCCAAGTCTCACTGATGACCAAGCAGTTACTGTCCTCTTTGAATAAGAGGATGGGATGTGTGGTGTGGTGTGGAAGGTCACAGCCTTACCCATAGATCGGATTATAATGAGCTGTAAGCTCTCTCCAGGAGCGTAAAAGCTGGCGATCACGAGTCCAGCGCGTGATCCGCAAGACCGTAGCAAGACCGTAGTGGTGAATTACACACACACACACACACACACACACACACACACACAACAAAAAAAAAATCACAGAAATATCGTAACCTACTGTACTTATATATGTTAACAATTTTGCAACCATCTTCCTCACTGTTAGAAAACTACAATGCATGCAATTTGATGGTGTGAGATAAATGCGAGGTTCAGAATCCTCTTTACATACGTTTTTATTACCTAAGAACACAAGAGAAAGGAGATGGACAAAACAAATAAAAAAATGGCGAAGAATTATAATTTATACAAGTAACTACATAAATACACCTCGTGGTTTGCTCTTTTATCACCTGTTTATAGTGTCTAAGACTCTAAGTAAACAGTTCTCCACAGACAGACAGACAGACATCACGTGGTACCTGAACACCAGCGACGCGATGAGCAAATATCAAATAAATAACAAAAAAATTATCATGTCTTCATCCTTTTGTTAATTCAGTCACCAGGCAAGTCACGTCTGACCTTACCTTCCCTTACCTTACCTTACCTTACCTTACCTTACCTTACCTTTATCTTACCTTACCTTACCTTTATCTTACCTTACCTTACCTTTATCTTACCTTACCTTACCTTACCTTCCCCTTACCCTACCTTACCTTACCTTACCTTACCTTACGTTACCTTTACCTTATCTTACCTTACCTTACCTTACCTTACCTTCCCCTTACCTTCCCTTACCTTACCTCACCTTACCTTACCTTACGTTACCTTACCTTTACCTTTACCTTATCTTACCTTACCTTCCCCTCCCCTTACCTTACCTTATCTTATCTTATCTTATCTTATCTTATCTTATCTTATCTTATCTTATCTTACCTTACCTTCAGGCGACAATATAACACACCTGTCTTTATTTTTTCGTTAGTAGTGATTGATGATTATAATTTACACAAAGAATTCACACCTGGACTCTCTTATTACAGGGGGGATGGACCGTTATTTATTTATTTATTTATTTTGCCAACACTTTTATTACTAGGTTTAATTTTTCTCTTTTTATATTTTAGTTTCATTCAACTCGTTTTGTAATTATTAACCACAGATGGATTGAACATGAAAAACTAGTAACTATTGACTACTAGTAACTATTTGTCCATTTGTCCGCCTTTGAGTCGTCAAAGGGTACCTTATGATGTTTTGCAGCCCCTTTCACATCTTCAGTGTAGTTCTTATATTCAAGAAAGGAGATAAGGCAGAAAGTAGTAACTACCGCCCAATCAGTTTAACATCAGTGGTAGGCAAGATGTTAGAAGTTATCATAGCAAGGGCAATTAGAAAACATTTAGATGAACACAAGCTAATTTGACAGTCAACATGGTTTTAGCAAGGGTAAGTCATGCCTGACAAATTTATTATCCTTCTATAGGAAAGTATTTGAAACCATAGATAAGGGGGACGAGTATGATATAGTTTATTTGGACTTCAATAAAGCCTTTGACAGAGTACCCCATAGGAGACTGTTAAGTAAAGTTAAGGCTCATGGCATAGGTGGGAAGGTACTAGAATGGATTAAGGGATGGCTTACTAGTAGGGAACAGAGGGCACAGATTAATGGGAAGAAATCAGAATGGGGTAATGTCACTAGTGGGGTACCACAGGGATCAGTACTAGGACCGTTGTTATTCATAATCTATATAAATGACTTAGAGACAGGAATAAACAGGGATATCAATAAATTTGCCGATGAAACAAAGATAGAAAGACCGGTAAAGAATTTAGATGATGCTAAGATGCTGTAGGATAACTTAAATAGACTGTACGAGTGGTCAGAGAAATGACAAATGCAGTTTAATGTTAACAAGTGTAGCATTAGGAGCGTAGGTAAAGGTAATAGGCCTATAGACTACACACTAAATGACAAACTTAGGAAGGTCATGTAGTGTGAGTGACTTAGGAGTTCAAATAAGCAGTGACTTGCGTCCCAGGGAACAGTGTATTTTTACCTTGAATTTACCTTGAAGCGCTTCTGCCTCAAGAGGTGAGTGTTGCACCCTCGAAGTTAGTTGAGGCAAGGCCACGGCGGTATCGCCACCCTTCACTGAGTAGAGTGTACTCCACTTAGTGTATTATTGAGTTGGAGGTTGCAGGACGGGAAGCAATGTAGCCTGGCACTCCAGGTTCATCTGGCAGTGTGGTCAGATACTTGTCCAACTTCCTCTTAAACACCTCCAGTTTGACATCTTTCACCTCCCTAATGAGTTTAGGGAGGCAGTTGAAAAATCTTGCTCCCTTCCTGGATACACAGTTGTGTTAGAGTGTCTTTATTCTTGTTGGGCAGGCTGATGGCAGGTGAAGTTGTGTATTATAGCTAGAAATAAGGTCAACAAGATACTGGGATTTATTAGTAGGTGTGTGACAAATAGGAGTTCTGAGGTCATTCTGAGATTCTATTTAGCGCTAGTTAGACCCCACCTAGATTATGTAGCTTAATTTTGGTCCCCTTATTATAGAAAGGATATAGGCTCCTTGGAGGCAGTCTAGAGAAGAATGACCAAGATGATTCAGGGGCTGAGAAATTTACCCTACAAAGATAGGTTAAAACGTCTTAATCTCCACTCCCTAGAGAGGAAGGGGGCAAGAGGGGATATGATTGAGGTTTTCAAATGGGTAAAAGGAATTAATAAGGAAAACATTGATCAGGTTTTAGAATTTAGTAGTCAGGATAGGACACGTGGAAATGGGTATAAGCTAAAAAAACTTAGATTCAGGACAGACATAGGTAGATATTGGTTCACTAACAGAGTCATGAACGATTGGAATAGGCTGGGTAGACACGTAGTAAGTGCTGAGTCATAGTCTATGGCTGAGTCAATAGGTAGCTTTAAAAGACGGTTGGATCAGAGTATGGATAAAGATGACAGGTGGGATGGCTAAATATTGGATTATTCCAAGGGTGGGGGACAAGGAGCTGCCTTGTGTAGGTCATTAACCGGCCTCTTGCAGTCTCCTCATTTCTTATGTTCTTATTATAACAGTACTGTATTGGGTTGCATTGATTACTGTCTGAAAAAAGTAGTTTTGCAATCGATTATGTCTATTTATGTGATGCATGCAATTATTCTTTTTTATATAATCATCATCCATGAATTTTACGATTTTTTTTGTTTTTAGTCATAGTTACCCCACCTAAATTAACTTGGTATATAGTCGAGATAGATTTATTGTTATTATTTGTTTTATATTTTATTATTTTTATTTTTCAGAAGGAAAGACAAACTTGAGGTGACCGTCTCTCTTCAATTCCTGACACTTGGTTGATGTCTTTCTCTTCGATATTCAACAGTCTCAAAATGTGATCAATAAATTCTGCAACGACATCAACAGTTTCAATAAGGTAAGTATTGTGAACCATTTCAGTTTATTTTTCTTCTTCAACCAGAAGCTACCTCAATAGAGATGACTTGTTCACTCTTGTCTTGAGTATAAATATTTTACCTTATTAATGATGAGGAGCTTTGCATTTAAATGAGTCAAATGAAATGTTTTGGTCTCCTTTTATCTTCATTCATTATATTCTGCTGCAATGTTTTTAATCTTGCATAAATGTACTGCTCTTTTGGACTTGCTCATTGCCTACATTCCTTCCCCTTCCATGGCTCTGTGGTACAAGTCTTGCTGCTGCTCACCTCCATGTTGGGTTCATTTTGTTCTTGTTAATCACTTGAATTTACCTTTTCATCCTGTTTCTTGTTCTCTGGAACACTACCTTCGTAGCCTACCTTCGCTGTTTTTCCTCATGTTTATTATTATATTTAAAGTGAGCAGTATGAGGTCAGGTTGGTAATATTAATTTTACAGTTTGGTATTTTGCATCTTTAAAATTATATTAGTATAAAGGACATTATTCTTATCAGCCTAGGTGTGAAACTGTTTGGTTTTTAAAGTCCAAGTACCCTTGTAATGCATGACTTAATCTGTATGAACAAAATTGTTTCATTATGGTGCTTTGCCATAATATTTGCATTGAAAAACATCAACATGTTTATTGCATGAAGTCTATGGGAGGCTGGTTAGTGAAAATCCTTCTAGTTAGAGTTTTCTTTATTGTACGTATATGTACAACATTCAATGACCTCAACATATATACACATCACTTCATTCACATCCTTGTCAAAAAGTTTCTGCAGATGAAAACAACATAATTCCACCGATTACTTGTGAAGGTGAGTTCAGGTTGTCAGTGGTTAGCTTCATAACACAGGTAAAGCTTCCGTCCATTCTAGTGAGTGAGATCCTAAACATTACATCAAGATATGAGAATCTTTTGCTGCAACAGACCATGGGAAAAAATAATTACATAACAAAACACCAATTATCTCAATCTATCTACATATATACACACAAATATGAAGCAGAACAACCACTTATTAGTTTATAAAATTAAATTATGCTTATTAATTAATTTATCTTGTGATATTCGCACATTTACACATATACAAGCACACACACACACACACACACACACACACACACACACACACACACAAAAAAAAAAAACACACACAAAGTAAGCACATACAAACACACAACACTGGATGCTCGTGTGATGCAGTTCATCTTCACTCGTTAAATGTTCTATTACATATAATATATGTGCACTTAATGTGTACCAGAATACAAAGGTGTATTGAGGTACAGTAGTAGAGGATGTGAATGTTCAAATACAGATTTCACTTGATGGATGAAGTGGACACTCCTATGGACTCGACTATTTTTCAGGAGGACAGAGGGAACGAGTGGACAGGAGCACGGCAGGAGTGTGTGCACCACCATTGCCTTCACTGCTCCAGATGTCACACCTTCTGGGTAGAGTTGACACCCAACAAGTCACACCAACCAAGATGTCACCAATCAACAGTCATCACTTTGGCAACAAGCACACAGCAAGTATGTAATTTAGTTTTTTTTGTACAGACATTAGAACACTTTATGGGATGAAACCTATTTATTCATGAGATTATTTCCAGCATTGAAGGAACAAATGAATTCAAATGATACACAGCAGTCAAGTTATATAAAGACCTGTAATAGGTTGTCTAATGACTGGTACTGTGTAGAGGCTGCATCAATATATAATTATACAGCAGCAGCAGCAAATGGTATTTTCATAAACTTAAAGCTTTTTATTCTATAAGCAAAATCAGCAAATTGAACCAATGTTTCATCCCTTTAGTGTTCGATGCAAACAACACTTTCATACACGCACAAAACTTTGACTCTTAGTTTAAGTTATATTATCATCCCCATGTATAAAACTAGATATTTCAATAAGTAATTAAATAAATCTTATTTAACATCACTCGTGGGTCATCAGCCTGAGCCTCAGAACCTCAACAACACTCTACTAATAGGAGGCGGTTGGCACTTGTAGAGGCACGCTTGTTTGTATAACAGAAAGAGGCACAATTGTTTTTTTTTAAATCTTTTTACATGCTTGTTTATCTAATGGAGGTTCTCTCTATTCGTGTCTAAAATTATAGAGTTACTTGTTTCTTGTGGCTTTAAAATCAACATTCATACTTCTCACTCAAGTTATGTTTCTGAATCCTTTCCACATGGTCAAACTACGTACCTCATTATGCCTCTTAACACGATTATCACTTATGCAATCAAATCAATTATAATTTCCAATTCTATATTTTTAATCCTGTTCCCACCAGGCTGATCATTTAAAGATGTATCATATTCAAGCATTATATTAATTAAAACACTCGTGCTACCACTGAATGATCTATAATCTTATTTTTGGTGTATGTAATGTATTCCTAAAACAGCATTAGTATTTGAAGATTAAGAACTAAAATACTTTAAGAATTGGATTGCTTTCCATCATTACCAAAACAGTGTGGACATAATTGAATGATCATCCTAATAATGACTGAACATTGACTGATCTAGTAGTAGAATAGGGTTAACATTTCAAGACACGATACCAAACAAGTTATCCATGTGTGTTAAAGCCCTGAAGCTGCTCAATAGGGGATGCCCACGTTAAAACCTTTTACCTCCAGCAGTAGCAAGTAACAGCAGCAGCAGCAGCTCATACAGAAAACACACACACACACGCACACACACGCACGCACACACACGCACGCGCACACACGCGCGCGCACACACGCGCGCGCACACACACACGCACGCGCGCACACACACGCGCGCCCACGCACACACACACGCGCGCACACACGCGCCCACGCCCGCGCGCCCACGTCCCCACGCCCACGCCCACACGCACATAAAGCACTTCTCTAAGCACTGCATAAAATAGTTACAAAATCTGTACAGGAGCAGTCAAGCATTAATATATTTCTTGTGAAAATAAAATCTTGTTCACCACTTCACTTCTTAGAAATTTGCTCCAGGAAAGTACTAGTTGTATTTTCTTGGCATTCCGTACAATATAGATACACCTAGGTTAATGCCTTCACTGTCGAGTGTTGAAGGCACAGGAAACATCACAGTCATGGCACAGCAGCAGCGACACAGGTTTAGTGGCAGTCATGTACAACCAGACAGGCCTGAGGGTCAGTCTATCTTCTCAGGTTAAGTAGCTGTAGAGGACGACTTCTGGAGAAGCTTATGTTTTTGTGACTAAAAATTAAGATTCGGTTAAAATAAGGAAGACTGCCAACTCTCCAGACACAGACACCAGAAAGCACTTACAAATATACATGATATATTATATATACCTATATCTTTCGTGTAGGATGTATATCATATATTAAGATTCCTACTATAATTCTTTGAGAAATTGTTAATATAAAATTGGCACTTTCATATGAACACAAATCCAGTGTGACTAACAAATAAATAAACTAGTATCCATTAGCATCCTTATCAAGATTACCTGACAGCGTTGGGTCGGGTCTCCTCCTCTCAAAGAATCCAAGCTTCCACAGAATCAGTACAATGATGATCAGCACCAAGAGTCCAGCAAAAATGGACACTAATATCACCCACAACGGGACTTCCTCAGGAGGCAGCTGGTCCAGCAGGTCTGGATACGCAATTGTCTCAGCGGAGTCCACGTCATCTGACTCATCCTGGTCTTTGCGGATGTCATTGGGCAGGATGAGGGACGCCTTGGACTTGATGCTGACACTGCTGACGCGTGGGTAGTCTTCCACCAACGTGGAGTTCCAGAGCCGTGACTTGATCTGGATGCTGGCTGTCCTGCCTGCTGCCAAGTTGCGAATGTTGCAACGGAATGCAAAACATTTGGCTGTTGCTGGTCCATCACATCTCTGAAAACAGAAAAGTATGTATGTGCTTCAGTATGTGTAAGTAGGTATTATTAGGACTACAAGTGTGATAATGTTTTATAACTGACTTGCTTGAAATCTTGCATACCTTGAAAAACAGTCTTTTTCAGCAAAAGTAATGACTTCCTTCCTAACTTTTAAAGTCTAGCAAAAACTCCCAGTTCATATGCCTCTATTCCAAGCTCATTGCCATTTTGGAAGAACTTCAGGACCAGAGATTGAAGTCTGATGCCTTGGACTTCAGTCTCTGGTCCAACCAATTTTTGCTTGGCCATTTCCTTTTTTAGCTTAATTTTTCCTTGTTCTAACTCTGTCTACTTTCTAACCTAAAGTGTAAAGCTGGCTTCCCATGAGCGTTTTTTTCCACGTGAGAAAATCGCTGGGTTTAGAAATCCATTAAGTTCAATCAAATCCTTCACCTGGTGCCCCTGCGGTTAAATTCCCGCGAGGCAAAGATTCAGCCGCCTTTGCCACAGATGCACCACATCTGCCGTGTTGGAAATAACTCTCTCTGAAGTATTCCATAGCCTTCAACAGTATTCTAGAATGCTCATCGCCGTGCAGTTTAGCAGTGCATGCGGCGGCTGAATCTCTGTTGCGCGGGAATCTAGCCACTCGTGCACCGTGTGAAGGGTCTGATTGAACTTAATTAATTTCTAAACTGGACGGTTTACCCACGCGGGAAAATACCGCTTGTGTGAAGCGAGCTTAAGAGCCGTGCTGAGAGGATGAAAGGTTAACTTCGAGTTCAGTCATGAATGGCCTAAGGGTGCCATGGGCACAGTATACCCTACCTCTCCATGGGGTTATGGGGAGTAGACCAATTACATTCAGCTCACCATGAACATTCTAAATTAACAAGTGCATTGGAGTATGCACCTCAAAAAATTAATCCCCCCCGACTTCCCTGGCTTTGATAAGGAAATGCTTCTGACCACGGCTCTGAAAATCTGTCAGTTCTCTCATCTCCTCCACTTCCTCTTTTATCTATTTCTCAAACACCAACACCAACCCTTACTTCTACATCTATTATGACCACATTAGAACCATATACTATACCTCCAAAAAGTAAAACCACTCACTAACTCTCTACCCTGATCTCTTTCTCTTCTATAACTCAGACTGTTCCTTCCTCTTCTCACGCTTGCCCACGCCCATCCACTAATCACCTTCCCTTATCCAGCATCTTTGGTCCTCGCTGATGGAACAAATACTTCCATATTCCTGCTCATGCTCCATACTCAAACACTTTCCAATTCCAGAAATGATGGAATATGGTGAAAGAAAAAAAGAACGGAAGGGACTACATGATGGAATAATTGTATGGACAATCACGTATACAAGAGTCGTGGGTGTGGAATGAAAGACAAAGTTCAAGGTTACCCAAGAAACCCATCCCTGAGGTGTGAGAAGAATGGTTAGTGAGAGGAAGGTGTATAACAAATTAGTCAACACACCCAGCATACACTCCACTGTCAAGCACTACATGGGGAATGTTACTTACCAGGTGAACTACTTGCATAGTCTTCCCTGTCTTTTCATCAGTCACTGCTTGAGGCTTGATAATAAGTTCTTTTTCACGCTTGGTCCTTGGGCTTCTCTGGTGGCTGGACACTTGCTCATCCCCGGGCAAAAATGTGGAGTCTTCTGAGGCCCATTGGTGGTCGGAGTTGGTGGGCCAATTCTTATGTGTGACCTTCCTGGAATATGTAGTTGTCTTGCCTGTCTGGGGGTCGACCTCAACGCGGGTGTATGTACCATTGGCCACTGATTCATCCGAGTTAGTGTGGATGAAGCGCCGCTCTGAGTTACCTCCTCCTTGGTGCCTCTCATAGTTGTCATCAAGATCTTGGTGATGTGATCCATCCCTTCCTCCATCCCGAGAACTGGAGTATGATTGCCAGGTGGATGTTCGGGATTCACTGCGGCTTCCTTGTCTTGCAGAATCACCATTGTTTCCCCTGTATGTCTCCTCCCTCCCTGTGTCGGTATGCTCAGGTCTTCTATACTGTCTGTGTTGCCAGTCATCATCCTCTTGTCTCCTAGTAATGTCCTCTGACTGCTGCCTTCTGTAATCATCTCTTCCTCTTGTTCTGTCATAGTTGGATGAGTAAGTAGTTCTATCTTCATTGTTGGAGTAAGTTCTTCTGTCATCATATCTGTCCTGGTGGTTCCTGTAGCCTTGACTACTGGAATATCTATCATCATAACCTCCTTCAGAACCCTTTGAATGATGGGTTCCACTTAATCTGTCGTTTTCTAATCCTTGGTTGGTTGAGGATCCGCCTTCATATCTAGTATTACTCCACTGCCTCCTTGAGTCCACTCTACTTTCATATCCATCACCACCAGAGCCTGAGTGTGAGCTGCTTCCTCTTCTTCCTCCAGCACCATGATCACCTGTGTTATGTGCGCCATCTTCATAGTGATTACCTTCTCTATTTGTACCTTCTGTCCCCCTGTTGTTATCTGACCATACAAACCTTTCCCTGTTATCTGTGTTATCTTGATCTCGCGTTCTGGTCCTCCTATCGCCATCAGTCCAGTAAGAGCCTTCGCCTCCAACTGTTCTTGTAATGGCTCCTCCTTCGTGAGTCCTTCGGTAGTTATCTTCTCCTAATTGGCTGGAGTGAGTTCTCCTTGTGCTGGAATCAACAGTGTGGGTTCTGCTGCCGTGTTCTATACGACTCTCTTCCCTCCTGCCGTGAGTGTCCGATGAACCAGAATCACCCCATCGATTCTCACCGTCTTGTCCTGTGGGATAAGTTTGGTGAGTCTCCCAGCGTGTGTGTGTCTCCTCAGGTTCACCATCATTGGTTCTGCTTGAGGAACGGTTCTCTGAGTAAGTGCGTCTGTAACCACCACCTTGCCCCCACCTGCTACTTGGGACATTATCACCATCAGTGTCAGTGTTGGTGTTCTTGCTGACTGTGACCTTCCTGCTTTCGTGCCGGGTCTCTTGGAAGGTTGACTTGCCATCTGGAGACTTCCCGGAGTGGTGTGTTCTGTCGTAGTGGCTGATGACGCGGCCATCACCGTCCTCGTCTTCCTTATTGGTCTCGCCTCCAAAGTCGTTTTCACCGAATCTTGATCCGTCAGATGAGGAATAAACTCTCCGGCTGACACGGGAGTGTGTCCGTCCGTGCACCCGGCTGCTGTGATCACCATACCCACTGCCTTCCTCAGTACCATCATAACCATCAAAGCCGGATTGTGAGGAGGAGGAATGACCACTAGATGAGGAGGAGTGCCCACTAGATGATGATGTTGAGCCACTGGAAGATTCTGATGATGTTTTAACAGTGGTCTTCTTGATTGTAGTGGTTTTCTTGATTGTTGTTGTTTTTGATACAGTGCCTGAGCCTTCCACTTCAACGCCTACACTGGTGGGGTCTTGTGTGGTGGGCTTATCATCATCTGTCAACTCTACTTCAAGGTCCACCTCAACAGGCCCTGTGAAGGTGTCTGGATAGATCCTTGACCTTCGTATTGCCAAGGGGTTGATTAAGCTTGGGTCAATCTCACATTCTCCAAAACCTGAGGAGAAAGTATGAGAACATGTACTGTTTGTATGGATAAAATATGAAGGTCAGAAGAGAAGAGAGGAGAGGAGAAAAAAAAAATTTTCTCCAGTATTTTTTGTCTGGCATCTTGATAATCAAAGACTTATGACAACAATATTTTTGAGAGTATGAACTGTATTTTTGAGAGTATGAACTGGAGTCTCAAATAACTGTGAACACATGAGGAATTAATATATAGTATTAACTAGAGAATAAAGTGGATCTGCAAGGCTTCCTGTATATGTCAATTTTAGCAAACAATTTTTTAAGGATAGCGAGCTAACAAGCACTAAAATGTATCAAATTCGCAGATTTCTAATAACTGTTAGTTCAACACAACATTCCTACACGTCATTAATCTGCACTGAGCAGACTCACTAAAACAGGTGAGGTGAGATGAGCGCAGCATCAAACCTCACATCACTGACACACTCAAGCCAACCAACTCGCCTTCAACTGTGGGATGTTCCGTCATATAGAGCAGCCACTTGCCCTTATCCTTGCCATTCTCCACCTGGTAGGGCCACAACACCTCTACCTGCAGCTCATCCACCCGCCACGGACCCCTGTTGTCCACCACATACTTGTGCGTTATATCCTCTCCAATCTCATGCAGATACTTGATGGCAGACTCCCCGATGACCTCACCTCCATAGAACACTTGTTCAGGTGTGGTGTCCCTGGGAAGGAAGGTTTGTGTGAGAACCAACACATACTGGGATACACTCAATAGAAGGGGACTCGTAGGGTATTCAGATTTCTTTTTGTTCTATTAAACATTCCATAAACTTTACAGGTGTGGAGAAAGTTCAGTGTTATATATTGTACTACCACTATAAACCTTCCTTCTTATACACCCAAACCTACCCTTTGATGGATATTTCAGCTCTCTTGACGACCTCCACTTGGAAGTGTAGAGGTTCTTGTTCTGTGAGTTCCGTGGAGGAAGAGTTGGTTGAAACGCTGAAGTATATGAATTTAGAACTAAATACGTCCAATTCTTTGAAGCTAAGTCTGAGAAGTCCTGTTGAGTTGACAAGAGGGTTGCCCACAGGACACTTGAGGATACCTGATAATGTTCCATTACACTGATAATTTCCAATCTGAAAATAAAGAGATTCATCTTAACAATGTATTCCGTGAGTGCTTACAAGGGCAGGTGTACATATAACAGGTGATATGGAAACACAAGTCTTAAGTGAATCTAGAAGCAACATTCAGTGGTCTTACATTAAGACATTATGCAATACCAAGTTAAAATAAAAGTTAAGGATTACAAGTACTTTGGGCAAACCATTTCCAAGCTTAGCAACTCTCTGTGGAGGATAAAGAAAACAAAACAGCATTAAAAAACATGGAAACAAGGGACAGACAGCAGCCTTCACTCTTACAGACTTCCAGCTCTTGAAAATTAAGTGAATGCATTAAAACCGGAAACTATCAACTCACCTCAGACTCAGAGGGGTCAAAGACGAGTGCCTTGTTGTGGGTGACCAGAAGAGTGGATTCATAGGCTGGTTCTCCGCTATTGGTCACCTCCACAAGCAGCGGCACTGTATCCTGCTCTCCAAGCCTCAGCAGGTAGTGCTTCTGTGTGACGTCACGCTCCAGGTCCATACTCCCTGTCATGTGCAGGTCACTCTTGCAGATGTCATCATTGCCACACTCCTTGGCAAAGGTTCCTTCAAATTTCCTGGAAAAATTCAAAATCATACATGGTGTTTTGTTTAACATGATTGAGTTGACTTGCTGCTGCATGAAGTGCTATTACATTATGTACTACAAAAGAAATGTGTGTCAGTTTCGTCAACTTTTTTTTATATTAGTAATTAATAAAGGACTAGTTTGTGACTTCAACTGGCATCAGCATGATGTGTTAATAAATTGTGTGATAAACAGGACATGTTTCCCTGCACAGTGGTGGGTTGGTATACAGTATCAAGGGAGGAAGGTTGTGGTGGTGGTGGTGTGCAATATCTGGATATCATGTAGATTTTCAATACATGTTGAATAATTTCATATTTTCTAGATCAATATTTGTATGATCAACTTAGTATAGTGAAGGTTTAATAAAAAATACCTATGTATTTTTTGTTATGCTCCCCAGGAAATAAAAATACTGAATAACCCTGCATCTCAAAAATTTTCCATAAAATAATGATCAAAATTTGTGATTTTTCAATCCATGGATCACCAAATCCATACATATTCTTCATATATCAAAACAATACTGTATTGACAAAACTACGACATAGACATCATCTTACCTGAGTGCTCCCTTTTGGTTGAGGATTGGATATTCATTGATGTCAGGCAGACGGTCTCCCTCGGCTACAGGTCTTGGTTCTTTCTGGATGATCTCATAGGTCAGTTGGAACTTCAGTGCACGCAGAATGTCACGAGATCCTTCCTGAAGACGTGAAGGAGAGAATGTCAAAGTAGGAAAGACAGGAAGTAACTTAAAATCTTCTTGTCTACATAAAGTTTCATCAAGACTAAATAAAAAGAAGTGTTGTAACATTAACACATCTCCTCACCATAAGATAAACAACTTCTCGAGAGCATTGGAAGATGTTCATATCATCTGGTCTGAGAGTAATGTTGCGATGCACCTCACTGGGCTGGTCCGGTACACTGTCTGCAAAACGAACTCTTGCCAATGGCCGATCCTGGTACAGCAGCTCCTCAATGGTGTAGTGTAACTTTAGGCCAGTTCGAGTTCCTGCATCGTTATACATCTTGAAGCAGGCGTCAAATGAGAAGCTGAAAAATAATGAAATGTATGTTAATAAGAGCAGATTTGACAATAAACAAAAGACACAGATGTGAAAGAAAATAATTACTGCTAATTTTATTATAATGTTAGTGTCACTGGAAACTGACAATGTAACTGTGAATTACAAAATGAATAAAAGTGACTGATCTTCACATAAATTGAGCTTTGTACCTAAAGACATACATGTGGCTGTTTTTTCTAGTGCTGCAAGAGAGAAGAGGATTGCAACTACCAAATTCAAAGGACCAGTACTAAAAAATCAATGGTAGAAAAGCACGATATGCAATACTGTGGAAAAGTAAAGACAATCAGTTGAAGAAAGGGAATTGTAAGACTAAGAAAAGAACAGTTAGCACAAAGTGGAAGTGCATCAGGAGGGTCGTCACCAAGGCACTGAAACTCACCAAGTTTCAGGGGAATTGATGTCTTCCCGGCAACCCTTCTTGGTGGGATTAATGTTGTTCAGCTGGCCGTTAGAAGACACTTTGGTTTCAATCTCAATGATAGGTCGTGCCCTGAAAAGTGAAGTTCTTATTATACACAGTCAAGCCTAGAAAAAATCATAGTAATCCTTGACACTTGCATAATAATAGATATAATATGCAGTCATTACTCCATACACAAACAGCTTTGGGATTACTATATATGTATCAATCTTTCCTGTTATGGCATTTCTGTTTTAGGACTCAAATTAATGTGACTTCTTTTGGCCTTTCATATTGACATCATTAACACCTTTTCCCATTACACAACAAGATAATTAAGGAAAAAGCCACATAACGACAGTGACAATGAACCCATCCATGAGACGTAGCAATTAAGAGCAAGTTACCTGAGGAGGATGACTCTATCACTGCAGAATGAAGACAACAGGAGATCAGGGTAGCCATTCCCGTCTAGGTCCATCCCACCACTCAGGGAATATCCAAAGGCATTGTAGGCTGTCCCCGGCAGGTCCTCAGCACGAATAACCTGCAAGGAAATTTTTTTTTGTAATTGGCTCTCTAAAGCTGGGGTACATCTTCCAAAAGCAGTGTTCAGTAAAACATTATATATGGTGATTCTTTTCTTTGCATGATATAAGGAGGGAAGTAAAGTATTCAGGTACTAATTAATTCAATCAGTTCAAGAACACTATTACAAGACAGACCTGCGCAGGGTCAGGATTAAGTCCATTATGACGGCCCAGGTAGATGTAGACCACTCCAAGGCCTTCATACGGTGCCCCAACAGCAACGTCAGAGTAGCCATCGTGATTCAGGTCTCCCAAGGACGTCATCGAAGACCCAAACCGACTTTCTCCCGGAGCACCTGTTAGAGTTTGTGATAATCCATTTAGTTGCTGATCAGTGAAAGTTTTAATGATAATTTTTTTTGGGGTGCATCACTAATCTTGCACACCGGCAAACATTCTATGCGAACAAAAATAGATTTTTGTTAATTATTTATACTTGGAACAAAACAGCAAATAATGTTGAAGCAAAAATAATGAAATGAATCAATCACTTCCGAGCACATAATTGTAACTGTCATTCAGTCTGCCTACCATGGGATTCAACAATGAAAGCATTACTTAAACAATGCCCCATCTGATCACTACTCCACTCAAGGCTTGACCCATGCTTGTGCCAAGGCTGTGACAAGCTGGTTTAAATATTCTTTAATTTCTTATACATGTAACTGAACAACACAAAACTAGTCAGACAAGATAACTCCTAAAGTACTTGGTCATCATGCTTACAAAATTACGTTTCAAAATCAATGTTCTAAGGTGCTACACTACAACACATCTGTCAAGTACTGCTCCCTCGAGATATTATAAGACTGAAGTTAATTTTAGAATGGTTACCATGACCAAAGGCTACGTTATACAAACCTACAAGATACACAGGAAAAGTTATCAATATTACAGGCATTTAAAAATGATAGTGAATGAAATTTTGTGAAAAGAAAATTTTGATGGTTAGTGTTAACTACAATATAACCTGCAGATAGAAACTCTCATACTTTGGACTACTTCACAGGTGCTAACAAGAGCCTCATCCCACAGACACTGTGTTCAAAGGAAAACTACTTGTACCCTCACAACACTTCACCTGCAGCACTTAGTGGCACTGGTACCATGAACTTGTCAAATGCAAGACCTAGACCTTGAATGAGAAAGTGGCACACAGTCATCATTGAGCCCTTCAAGAAAATGGCAGTAATGTATTAGAAGCAAGTCAAACATAATAACTATGCAGTCAAAACAAAACATGTTATTATTTCATCCTAGCTTTAAGGACATATTATATATTCATGTAGAGTCTTCTTGATGAATCTGTTGTATACCTTTAGTAGGTATACCTATTTGGCTGGAAAATAAATGGTGAAGATCGGTTTTGTATTATGTTAACCTACTTCTTATATGCGGTTTATCTTTACTACAAATTTACACTAATACAGTATTTATTTCCCAATCTTGAAAGCAGGACAATGCATCTCAAAACAGATAATGAGAAATGGAGGAGGAGGAGGAGGACTCAGATGAATCATAAGAGTAGGACCAGTGGGATGAGAAGCTGTATGTTTGGTGAGTCAGACCTTTTATAATTTTGAATGGATGGTTCTCCTGAAAGCCTCCCTCGTTGTTCATGTACACATAGATGGCGCCACTAGACTCGCGGTTGTAGTAGAAGGGAGCGCCCACCACAAGGTCATCTCGCCTGAGGACATGATGCATTGGTAAAACTTTGATTCACAATAATGATGAAAACACACACACACACAAGTAATTACTTCACACAACTAAAGAGGACACACATGTATAGTCACACACATGTACATAATTATATAAAAACACTTTAATCAGTCAATCATTGGGGGCATACGCCGAGGGGCATGCCGTCCTGCCCATCCTCTGACACCAGCCCCGGCGATCACCCCGTGCAAGTCCCCATCCCATACCAAGTAACTCCCAACAGGAAGCATCAACTTGCCCCAGCCACAAACTTTGTGGGCGTCCCCTTGGCCCCCTCCACTCTGGGTTATTTCTTTCAGAAACAACCCAAGAAGCAGGATCACCTTCTGGGTAACGTGCCACATGCCCGTATAGTTGACGTTGACTATGGTGGTAACAGACTTTGATTCAGTCTCACGGAGCAGTCGCTGATTTGACACAAAGTTATTCCAGTGACACTCCATGATACTGCGAAGGCATTTATTACCAAAGACATCAATTTGTCTCTTCAGATTGGTGGTGTTCAGTGTCCATGTCTCACAGCCATACAGTAAGACAGTGATCACACATACTCCTCAAACACCTCATCTCTATTACATTTAATATCTTCTCTACTACTACCATCACCTTGTTTCACCCCGTATAATGTAATGCAGTGGGCACAGCTACTGCTTCATACCTTTTTTTACATCATTCAGTTGTGTAGTATTAGTACACTGCAGGACAAGGAACATCAAACGTCAACTTACCCGTCACCATTGATGTCAATGGCAAGGACTTCATAGCCAAAGCTGGAGGCAAACATCTCTCCACTAAGAATCAGATCCACACGCAGCAGACTGTTGCCAATCTTCTCCCGGGTAAAGAACACAACCTGTCCAGTCTCCTCTGATCTTGGGGCGCCACCAACATAGGACATGTAATTCCCAAAGAAGCGACCAGCAGTCACAGAGTAACCTGAGGAAAGCAGGTGGTCAAGGTGGATTGGGAGGCTACAATAATATATATGTGTGTGTGTGTGTGTGTGTGTGTGTGTGTGTGTGTGTGTGTGTGTGTGTGTGTGTGTGTGTGTGTGTGTGTGTGCGTGTGCGTGTGCGTGTGCGTGTGCGTGTGCGTGTGCGTGTATGTGTTTATACAGTTAGCTACTACAATGAAACTGAAGCTCATCAGAACATTGTGTCATTTCAATAGAAACAAACATGTCCGGGATTTGATCATTAATGATGTGTTTACTAAAAGTGTGTTAGATACTTAATTCTCAACTGTTTATGTATGTCATACATGACTGCATATTTGAGTATACATGACTGCATATTTGAGTCTATGTATGCATCAACATTCCATTAATGGTGAGCTATTCTATTCATGACAAATACATTAGATATATTAGTTACATTACACAAGTCACATTCCTCACCTAAGTAGCTGTATTTATAGACAGGGGAATCAGCCTCTGTCAAAGGACCAAAGTACTGAGTCTTGTCCTTGAGCAAAAAGTTATCGGAAATGTTTGAGGTGTGTACGGTGCCTCGCCAGGTGAAGGGTCCTGGCACGCCCAGCACTGCCTCATCCTCCAACAAAATGCCGCTGGTGCCGGCCTGGCAGAACCCATATTGCTGGTGTTCCCTGAAGAGTGACACATTAAGAACGATTTAAAAGGTTGCTGCTTACTAATACAAAAAAAATTGTTTGTTTGCAGCTAAGATATTGAAGGTTCAATTCTTTCACTTAGATTCATAAGAACAAAAATATTGACACTTCTACACCCAATGCTGCATCCCGACATAGTGTGTTGGGTGAGGTCCAGTTAAGGAGAATGATTCGACTTCATATGGAAAAAACAAAGGAATTATCAATGTAAACAGAAACCGTCACCATCACAGGAAAAAAAAACAAAAAACAAAAACTTAGAGGTGGAACTAATCTCTTGTTTATTATGTTAGGTCAGTTAGGAACTATTATAAAGAAGGGTAGTTAGGTTAGGTAAACAAATTAAATAAAAAGGAAGGTAGTTAGATTAGGTTAACAAAAGAATATAACTAAAAAATAAAGAAAGGTGGTTAGGTAAGATAAAAAAAAAAAAAATGCTAAAAAAAAAAAATACGGGTATTAGCATATATAAACAATTGAATATGTAATATTAGGAACCAAAAACACTCATAATAGCTAATCAATTCAATGACGAGTGGTAAAAAAAAATGAAACAACCAAATGATTCAGCGTAAACTTTTCACTGGGAAATCTGACTTTACCTTATAAAAAAAAGTGTAAAAAGAAAAAAAATGACAACTTACTTATCTACAGGTTTTCCTCTGCAGGGTTCGAGGTTATCTGAGACGTCAAGGTTGTTGGTGAGGATGTAACAGAGTCCAAAACCCCATTGAAAGTCCGACCCCTTGTGTATGTATCGATGGGCGCACACCTGAGGACGCAAGGCACAGGTAAGCTCATATAGACAAGCACAGTTAACACATGCTCACCTCTAGACCTGACGTGTGCTGGCAGTGGTGTCAAGTTATAGAGAAACGAACCTCTTAACTCAGTGGTTGTCTTAGGTTGCTTATAGTTTTGTTGTGAGAAGTTAATATTCGTAGAGTTATATTATGTTCTTACCGTGAGATTCCATACTGTATTAGTTTTAAGGAGTAGGAACAGTTTCTGTTTATTGTTTTGTCATTACAGATCCCTTCCTTGTGGGGTTCGATTGTATTTAAAAACATAACTTTTTATTTTTTTTCAATCAAAGCTCCGTGTTACTTAGAATAATGAAACTCGTGTATGTAGAAAACTGTGTGATCTTGCGCAACGTAAATATAAAAGTAATAATAATCAAGGTTGATATAGTATTCTGAATCTATTGGTTCACAGGCTCGCATTATCTCAACACCTGCTACACGACACAGTTCCGAGACGTTTCGAACAACGGCGCTTCCCATCCAGCACTTCACGGACCCATTGCGAAAGTCTGATAAAGGTAAATTTTTTAAGCTGTTCACGTTAGCACCGATCATGACCGTCAACAGTTCAAGGTGTGTCGCGTTATGCATTCCTCAGACCCTCATAACCTTTGACATCACGGCTCTCTTCCTCCTTTTGTGACCTGGTTTGCTCTTTGATTACTAACTACTCTATGGTCTTTCGTATTTTTTTCTTTATTCTATATTAATCATTACTCCCTCCAGTAATTGTTAACTACCTACTTCATGCTTTTCTTTCGTATTCAACTTATTATCTTCTCTATCATTATTAGTCATCATTAATAACTACTTTATGCCCCTCTTTTCTTTAGTTTTTCCTTTTTTATCATTGTCATTATTCCAGTGATTACTAACTACATTATGCTCTTCTTTCTCACTTCATATATTTTTTCTTCCATTTATACTTTCCTATCATTATCATCCTCCATTTCTATACGTTACTCTGTTCCATCATGTAACACAAGGTCGGGGCGGCAGTAACAACACAACAGCTGGTGGAACTGAGTAGAGTAACACACGCCTTTTACCTTCTTGTCACACTTGCTAAAACACTAACACAGCCGTTCCCTCAGAGGCACCCCGCTGCTGACACCTCATTCGCCTTATTTGGTTTCCTGTTTGTGTACTCACCGCCGCACTCTGCCCTGCATTCCCAACTTTCACAATATGACACATTTGTGGCCTTGTGTTGGAGTGCATCGATCCTTCCCAAGTAGTGGTACTGATGATGATGATGATAGATGAAAGATTGTACGTAGGTATAGTTGTGGATATTGTGATGTTTTTATATACATCAGAAAAACGGTGATTAACTGTACATTCTTTTTTTCTTGAGGATGGTACGGTAAATGTTGCTTATTACGTTATATAAGTACGTGCATAAATACAAAGAAAGAAAAACCGGTAAATAAATAAATAAATAAATAAATAAATAAAAGATCGCCATGTTGATGTATAATTACGTACATATATATAATCAGACCAAAATGGAATTATACCTGCAATTGTAGTTATGAAAAACAAATCCTGTAAAATCAAAGAAAGTAAGGCATAGGTAAGGTCAAAATTTTCTGTGTGTGTGTGTGTGTGTGTGTGTGTGTGTGTGTGTGTGTGTGTGTGTGTGTGTGTGTGTGTGTGTGTGTGTATATGTGTGTGTGTGTGTGTGTGTGTGTGTGTGTGTGTGTGTGTGTGTGTGTGTGTGTGTGTTGCTTATTACGTTATATAAGTACGTGCATAAATACAAAGAAAGAAAAACCGGTAAATAAATAAATAAATAAATAAATAAATAAAAGATCGCCATGTTGATGTATAATTACGTACATATATATAATCAGACCAAAATGGAATTATACCTGCAATTGTAGTTATGAAAAACAAATCCTGTAAAATCAAAGAAAGTAAGGCATAGGTAAGGTCAAAATTTTCTGTGTGTGTGTGTGTGTGTGTGTGTGTGTGTGTGTGTGTGTGTGTGTGTGTGTTGCTTATTACGTTATATAAGTACGTGCATAAATACAAAGAAAGAAAAACCGGTAAATAAATAAATAAATAAATAAATAAATAAAAGATCGCCATGTTGATGTATAATTACGTACATATATATAATCAGACCAAAATGGAATTATACCTGCAATTGTAGTTATGAAAAACAAATCCTGTAAAATCAAAGAAAGTAAGGCATAGGTAAGGTCAAAATTTTCTGTGTGTGTGTGTGTGTGTGTGTGTGTGTGTGTGTGTGTGTGTGTGTGTGTGTGTGTCTCTCTCTCTCTCTCTCTCTCTCTCTCTCTCTCTCTCTCTCTCTCTCTCTCTCTCTCTCTCTCTCTCTCTCTCTCTCTCTCTCTCTCTCTCTCTCTCTCTCTCTCTCTCTCTCTCTCTCTCTTACCAGCACTTTGCCGCCTGGTCCTTGACTCTTGAGGGTAACGCCGAGCCATTGTCCGTCTTTGATCTCGTCCTCGCCAGGTTCCGAGAGCGTGTTGTTGTCGTCTGTAAAGTGAGGGAGCGTCAGCCAGGGTGGTGGTGGTGGTGGTAAGGGAGGTGGAGGTGGGGGTGTAACGCGTCATTCGCCCCGCCAACCTACCTTCTTAACGAGGTAATTAAACACTTGTTATGTAGTTTGTGAAGTATTTATGAAGCAAAGTGTGAAACTTTAACATAACACTTAACTGACAACTCAAGAACAAAGCACATGAAGTTTTTTTTTTGTTTCTTATATACAAGTTGTGTCTCTTAACAACTTAAATTTTTTCCTTTTTCACTTGAAGTATTTACATGAGCAAAGCAAAACCATCAACAACAATGACAACAATAACATATAAAACAAAACAACACAGGTTCTGCTTATTTATAACTCTTTTTATATGCAAAGAAAAAAAAAAAGCACAAAACATAGAACACATACCGACTCTGATGAATAAACTGAAAATAAAATAAAAACAATCCAAAAAACGACAAACCACATCACACAAGAACACAAACTTACTATCTACAACTTATAATTAATTGTGGAGGTGCAGCAGAGGCCAAGATTGCACTGACTACTGATGCAAACAAAAGGAGAAAAAAAACTCATAATGATATGCAACAAGACAGGCAGCATTCAAGGACCTGAGGCCGTCACCGCAGCCAGAATAAAGCACGCCAGGGGGGCACTGTCCGGTGGGGGGTGAGGGGGGGAGGCAAGCACAGCAGGAGGGGGACACAGGGGCGCAAATCTGATGACTCCTCAACGTGGCACTAACTCGCCTAGACTCGCTACCTGCGTCTCGTTAAGTGAAAGAATCATTAAACTTCTCGACGCGGCGGTAAGTTGGCGCGAATCCACGATGCGCGTCCAGATAACTGACGGGATCATTTACCTTTCTGACGAGGGTGTAACTCTTACCTAGAATTGCAATTTGCTCCTCAGTTTAAGGTAAGATAATCTGATACCTTCTGGGACAGCTTGAACGAAAGATAAGCGCTGTCCACTCGAACCAAAAATGGTAGCCTGACTTAAACACTCTTCCGCGAGGTAATTGAGAGAAAAAAGATCTAAAGTAAGCAAACACATGAATTGCACTTGTTTTTGAATACGAATAAAGGTTAAACTCAAACTTCCAATTCGCGCCTAAGCAAGTGAGCGAGGTCCAGCGAGAAAAATGCCACGTCTTCCTCAGTACCGTCATCACATCCTACGCCGCGCCCTCGCCGCTGCTCATGCACTCACGCCAAAGTTACACTGGGAGGCGCTTCCGTCCATGGGGTTCCTCGCAGTGCTCAGCGACGCTCTAGTGCACAGACTGAGACTGAGTGCACACGTCAACCGCGGAGTGACAAAAAAAAGCGTCATGGAATGCGTCGCGGGAGCAGGCCGCCGCGAGGCATTCACACCTCGGGAACCCTTGACTCGGCGCCGGGAAATCACAGACGAAATAAGAGTAACACAGAAAAAACTAAGAACCAGGGAACAGCTCTGAGTCAAGTTTTTAGAAGAAAAAAAAGGAACGTTGCTGATTCGCCGTAAAATAAGAAATATTAAATGATGAGTCATCGTATTAAATGTCAAAGTGATGACGTGAGAAAAAAATACAGAAAGAATAAAGAAGAAAAATGTCACGGTAAGCAAAAAAATACAATTGACTGAATCACTGGTGCCACATTATCTTTGGTCTAACACGAACAACTAGAAAAAGTTCTCAAACTACAGAGCAAAAACAAAAGGAGTCGTTTGTGGTTATCTTGAAACATTGACTCAACGCGCTGTGTCGTCGTCTTGTTAATGACCTTGAACACGCTTGGCTCTCTGTTACGACCTCAGATTGTGGCGAGGCTTAAAAGGAAGGTTGGAAGACCGGCAACAAGGATCCCTATTTTTCTTCCTTCCTCTTGTGGGAGGAAGAATACGTTTACTTCTCATCTGTTTGGCATATAAATGAAACTTTCCATTCTTTCTCCATATTTGAGAGATTGAGAAATAGTTAACTCCTTTCTCTTTTTTTATGAAGTAAATAACAATTCCTAGAATATCAGAATGCGAAAAAAAGTACTGATATATATAATAATTGAGTTTCTCCTTTTTAAACCAACCTCTTTACGACAAAAAACGCAACTGTCTTGTGAACAACAGAATATTGCTAACTGACACCCGTCGCTGCGGTCACCAGCTGAACTTTTATGAAAACGAGTCACACCAATTAACGAACGAAGACTTATTGTTACGTCCATGCAAAGGTAAAGTAATCTTATCATGGTATTACTCGGAGAAAAAAAAAAAAAATCCATGAAGCCTTTAAATGAACTTTCCTTAACAGAAAGAGGCGAAGAGGTCCATTCAAGTGTGCGATGGAAAATAAGCACAAGACACGCACGCCGTCACACATACAAACACAAACACAAACACAAACACACCATAAGCGGCAAACGTACGTGTGTCAATTGTTTTTCCAACCATGCTCATGTCCTCAAAAATGCAGTAAAAAAAAATATACAAAAAAAACATGATAGATCAATAAATAAATATAAGAAATAAAAAGAGAACAAACCTTTAACCTGACACAAGCCAAACAAACAAAGAAAAAAAAAAACCGAAGTAAAAAAAAAAAAAAAATAATAATGAAGGGAGGGAGGGTAACTTGAAAAAAAAATAGAGAAAAAATAGAACGCCTTTTTTCCTTTACCTACTCCGGTGCGATGCAACTGAAAACCAAAAAGTGTCACAAAATGGTATAAAAAACCAAAACAAGAAAAATAAAACCATAAACCAAAGTCTCATGGGGGAAAAAAGGGAAAAAAGTGACAGAATGTGAAGAGGACGTAACTTGTGGGGGTGAGGAAAAAAAAAAAAAATAATGAGGTGTTGGTTGGACGAGGGGGGGAGGGGGAGAGGGGGGGAGGGAGGGAGGGAGGTACGACGGGAAAGAGAGAGAAGAGGAAGGGAAGAGGAGGAGGTAGGAGAGGCGAGGTAGGTAAGTATGGAAAGAAAGAGATAGAGGTAGAGAGAGAGAGATAGAGACAGGGCTTTCAAGATGTTAGTGGGTGAGAGGAAGGCAGAGGACGAGGAGGAGGAAGAGGAGGAGGAGGAAGATCGAAAAAAAGATTAGATAAATAAATAAAAATAAATAATAATGTATTGAGGGAAGGGAGGGGGGGGGGTCGGGGAGGGAATAATAATGTAAAATAAGTAAAGTATGTATAAATTAACAAGCCAAATATGTATATAAATTAACAAGCAATAATCATGCACAATTTTTTTTCTTCTACCGAACTGGCAAGCAAAGGCAGGCAACCACATGCATCATCATCATCATCATCATCATTATCATTATCATCACTATCACCATCATTATCATTATTATCACTATCATCATCATTACAGTAGACTCTGTTAGACTCAACGCTCATAAGTAAACGCACACACGCACGCATGTTAAAATAATAATAATAATAATAATAATAATAATAATAATAATAATAATAAATAAATAATAATAAGGGTAAGGTTATTATAGAGAGTACAACTTTCCACCATGTTGCTATTTAACGACCTAATTGAAACCAGGACAAAAAGTGATCATTTACTAACCTTAATAACGGTATCTATTAATTTTTTCCTTCAGTTTCACAAATTACAACGAACACATGAAACAATAGACGAAAGAAATCAGATAAAAACGCCATGAAGATGCAGTTTCATGTCCTGTTTCTGTGCCACATTAACTTACTAACATTTACACCACCGATGAAAAGTCTGTCTCCCACCTTTACTTTCACTATTAATTATAAGTATCAACGTTAATGTAAAGGTGTATATAAATCCCTTCGTCGCCAAGCAGCATGGGGAAAACAGTGCATTCTGATCCCCCTTCAAAGCTACTTACTATTCTATACTCTATACTCTCATTCTGATACTCGCAATTTTTTTGTCCCTTAATTAATGTACAAGTGATTTGCTTTATATTTGTAGCATTTATTGAACTTTAAGAGAAGCGTGTACTTTTTTTCTTTTTTTAAGGTAACTATTCCAGGTGATTTTAAAGATATTAATCAATTCTAAGGTAGAAACGTCACCTTGAAAAGTTATAAATAGTTTTAACTTGAAGATTTGAACTACAGAGCAGATGATTCAAATACTAAATAAATGACAGTCAAATAGTTTCTAGTTATATAGTATTGACTCACTCCCGCCGTTTATTCCTTTAGGTTATATTTACGTTATGTACAAAGTCTACAGGAAAGTTACTCTCTGAACGTCTGAGTTGATGCCGCGGTGGTGAGATGAAGAAAAAAGTTGATTTCGTCACCTTTTTTCCCTTCTGTCAGGTGAACGCCAGAAGGTTTGAGCCGCGAGTGTCATGTGACCTTCTGAAGACCAGGTGAGGCCGGCGGCGGTCGTACATACCTGTTACTGGTGCTGTGTGTGTGTGTGTGTGTGTGTGTGTGTGTGTGTGTGTGTGTGTGTGTGTGTGTGTGTGTGTGTGTGTGTGTGCGTGTGTTGTATGGCGTTCGTGACCTCTCGTATACATTTTGTTGGGTCGTGGAGGGGCCCCACTGCACACACACACACACACACACACACACACACACACACACACACACACACAGACACACAGACACACACACACACACACACACACACACACACACACAGCACGTCCACCCTCCCAACAGGAAGGGGCCACGCCAGCACGGGGAGCGGCAGGTAGTGACCGCCGCCGTCCTGCACCTAGCCTGACGCAGCGGCGGGCGGCAGGTTCAAGGTTCCTGCCGCTGGGTGACATAGCGGCACAGGAATCATCACTACACCACACGAGCATCACATCACATCACACGAGGGTTACTGCGCACCACACCTCATCTCAACCCACACAGTAACCTCCACAGCACACGATCTCAAAGCATGCGAGGTGCGGCGCCCCCCGGAGGCTGAGTGTCCACCAGGGGGTAGGGAGAGGGCAGTGCCAGGTGCATTGCGAGGCGCTGGTGTTGTGAGGAACCTGGAGGCGTTAGTGAAGGCAATGCACTTTCAGTAGGGCAATGGTTAGGCAATCCAGGTGGTACTGGTAATGGGTTATGCAATCCAGGTGGTTGTGGCCACATGCTGGACACGGCCCCGAGGAGCCTGGCCAGGGGCGCGGCGGTGGTAGTGGTAGTAGTGGTGGTGGTGGTGGTGTGGTAGTGGTGAAGGGTGAGGGTTGTTAAACTTACGGTCAAATTTGTAGAGCCTTTTTTCCGGATCTGTAAGAAGTAAGCAACACACATCACGTAAGACAAACATATTTCTGGTGTGGGGGAAAAAAGTTGTTTTAACATCTAAAAAGAGGCGGCGTGAGGTGCTAAGGTGTGTTTGTGTCTTGAGGCCAAGGCTGTGCCGTGGTCAGGGGAGGAGGAGGAGGAGGAGGAGGAGGAGGAGGAGGAGGAGGAGGAGGAGGAGGAGGAGGAGGAGGAGGAGGAGGTAGCTTAAGTGCGCACATTCATCAACCTATCTATCCACACACACACACACACACACACACACACACACACACACACACACACACACACACAGGAAAAGGAGGATAAGTGAGCACATCTACCCACGTGCACCCCCCCCAACACCCATTAATTCGTCGTCAGGAGCACTGCACCTCCTCCCCCTTAATTAGAGTGTGACATGAGAGCCGGGGGGGGGGGGGGGCGAGGGGTGGATGGCCTCCCCTTAATGCTCAAGAGACGTGACTGGGAGAAGGGGGGGAGGGGGGCGGTGGAGGTTGAAAGGAATTGGAGGGGAGGAAGGGGGTGAGGGGAAGGGAGGCATTGAAACACATAGGAGGAGGAGGAGGAAGAGGAGGAGGAGGAGGAGGAGGAGGAGGAGGAGGAGGAGGAGGAGGAGGAGGAGGAGGAGGCGGAGGAGAACAAGGACGAGGGCAGCTACGACTTAAGACACAAACTTTCCTTTTCAAATCACGTCAAGAAAAAGAAGAAAAGAGAGAAAAAAAGAAAGAAAACAAGAAAGAAAACAAAACTGAAGTCATGAAAAATAATCAAGCACGAATGTTTTTAAAAATTCGGTTAATTTTGAAAACAGCCTAAAGAGAGAGTGAAAGTGAGAGAGATAAAATAAGAAAAAAAAAGAAAAAAAGGTTAAATATTGTAAAAATGAGAAAAAAACAATAATTAATTCCTGTTGTTTTGTACAAATGAAATATTGTTATAATCGTCTACAAGGAAAGGAAGGACGGAAGGAAGGAAGGAGGGAAGGAGGGAAGGAAGGAGGGAGTCAAAACACTTATTTGGTGCTACGGTGAAGGAAGGAAGGAAGGAAGGTTTCGTCTGGTCCGTCTGAAAGTCAAGGTCACACATCATCATCATCATCATCATCATTATCATCATCATCATCATCATCATTATCATCCATATTTTTAAGCAAATTACTCATTATCATCATCACCTTTTGTCATTATTGCTTTTTTCTGTATTGAATTATCATTATTATTATCCATTTATTTACCATTCTTCTTCACCATTAAATTACTTCATGAAAACAGTTAATACGTCTCAGTTTTGGCCTCGAGTTGGTAGGTAGAACAGAGTGGGTTCCTGCAGGGCCCTGAGGAACTCCCTTTGGGCTTCCCTTATTAATCAAAGTGTGTGCGTGTTTAGGGGTTATTAGTTATCCTTGTATGGAGTGATTTAGGCTGTGGGAGTCTTTATAATTAATGTTTTTTGTTGTTATTTAGTTATTGTTATTGTTATTGTTATTATTATTATTATTTTTTATTATTATTCGATGGGATTAAGTTGAGTATTTTAGTATGTTGAAGAGTTTAAGAGGAGGATAATGATGTGACCAATTTATATTTTGTTGATGTTTTTCTTCTTTTAAGATAGCGTGTACTATCTAACTTCTTTTTTTTTTTGTATCATGAGGCTTCACGCGTGATTCGTTAGTGGTTGCGTGTGTTAATTAACTCTTCCTCAAGGGTATTATTAATTATTCCATAGCCTCGGGCCGTAATTATCCAGACTTTCGTATCAACTCGCTTAACACACTCACTTATCTTCTTACTCTTTCATGTTATTACTTATTTTCCAGTAATTTCAAGCCTTAAGATGTGATCACTTCAATTTGAACCTTGAGTAGCAGACAGGAGCCGTTATAGGAGCGGCAAAGGTCACCAGAAAGGGCAAGTCAGGAGGGGTAGAGCGTCAGGAGAGTAGTGGTAGTGGTAGTGGTGGTGGAAGTGGTGGTGGTAGTGGTAGTAGTGGTGGTGGTCACGGTGGTGAGGGTGGTAGTAGTCTGTGAGGGCGGCAAGTCTAGTGCCGCCCCCACCACCTCGCGTTACTACAGCCACGTCAGCCACTTCGGGCAACATTTATACAGCAACATGCAAGTCGTGATGTACAGTAGTGCATCCCAGAGGCTGTCTAGGCCCCGAGGCGGTCAGGGAAGGAGGGAGAGAGAGGGCGAGAGAGGGAGAGTGGCAAGGGACCAGATTTCATTCCCTGGCCGGATCATAGTCTGCCTCACGTCTACGTTAACACGGAACACCTGCCGAGTCTCACCTTGCATCACCTGTCATTACGTCACGCACTCTAGCGGTCCACGTACGTAGGTATAATCAATCCTCAACACACTCACTCACTCCCTGAAATGTGTCCCCACGTCCCGTCCCTCTTACTTCACCCCAGCCTCACCCAGGAAACAGGGAGAGAGGGAGGGAGCGAGGGACGAGGGGAAGGATAAAGAGTGATGACATACGTACAAGCCAGACGTCATCACTCATTTTTCTAACAATAGCGTCATCATGCCACTTACTTACTCATTCCTCTCCTACACTAACCCAGCGGTGTGTAATGTGCTCTCTGTCTGTCTACCTTCTACAGGATATCTACGGTCTACGCGCCGCCCCAGGGAGATGAAGGCGGCAGGGAGGGGACTAAAGGGGACTAAAGTATAATACCACCGCGGGATAAGGGTGTGTATACAGTGCTACGCTTTCTACAGGGGTGAACCTTAAGCCCGACCTAAGAGACAGATAGGGATGCCTTATACTACGATGTGTCTATATACAACGCCTGCCTTCCTGTCTTGATAAAAAAAGAGAAAAAAAGTAAAATAATAAAAAAAAGTTGGTTAATTTGTAAGACTGACTAACGGACATAAGAGATAAATGATACATACGTAGATAAACTTGTCGATTGGAGACAAAACACTATTCTCCAACTATTAATTAACGGAACAGAGAGAGAGAGAGAGAGAGAGAGAGAGAGAGAGAGAGAGAGAGAGAGAGAGAGAGAGAGAGAGAGAGAGAGAGAGAGAGAGAGAGAGAGAGAGAGAGAGAGAGAGAGAAAAAAAAACCTATGAACTGCGATACACCTGACACTCGTACAATCCTACTACGAATAAAAAAGAAAGAGACAGAGAGAACAAGAGATAGGAAGAGAGATAAAGACAGAGAGAGATGGAGAGATTAATGAACATGCATCCACATCTTCAGGTAGTTGGTGGAGCAGAATAACAATGAGAACTTACCACACGCTCCTCCACTCCTCCATCTATACCTGACTCTCCATTCCACTCTACTCCACTCAACACACACACGCACGCACGCACTCCCTTCCTTCACTCCTGCAACATCTACACAACATCAAACACTGAACAGAGCAGCGCAACACTCATGCATTGCAACACAAGTAAACACTATAAAAGAAATAAAAGTAAAGGATCCAACACCATAGTAGCATCAGATTCCTTTAAGAGATGCGATGATCCTATGTTGTTTTTTCCTTCCCTCCCCCAGCCTAAAGGAATGGTTTACGTCGTTCTTTTATTTTATCTGTGTTATCTACCGGCTTGCTGTACCTGCTAATTACCTGTAGTTTTACCTGTATGTTTTCTTTTAGGGCTAAGATTCTTTTTACTAATGATGTCTTACACTTAGGCTAAAGTGCTACACAGGTGATACAAGTTCATTAGTCTACCTGTCTACCTTAACCTATGTCTGTAGTGGAGGTAAAAAAAAAAGAAAATATTACTTCTACCACTTTTACCATCGATTTAAAGTGGAAAAATCATCCCAAACGACGCATATTTACTTCAACTCCTTTCGAATTCCACTTAAAACTACCTGCTTCCACTTAAAAAATATTTGATTCCACTTAATACTACTTAATTCCAGTTAATACTATTTGATTCCACTTAATTCTACCGGATTCCACTTAAAAATTTGATTCCACTTATAAACTACCTGATTCTACTTAAAAAATATTTGATTCCACTTAAAACTACCTAATTTCCCTTAAAACTACCCAATTCCACTTAAAGCTCCTTGATTCCATTTAAAACTACTTGATTCCACTTAAAACTACCTGATTCTACTTAAAAATATTTGATTCCACTTAAAACTACCGGATTATACTTAAAACTACCTGATTCCACTTAAAACTACCTGATTCCACTTAAAACTACCTGATTCCACTTAAAACTATCTGATTCCACTTAAAACTATTTGATTCCACTTAAAAACTACCTGATTCTACTTTAAAATATTTGATTCCACTTAAAAACTACCTAATTCCACTTACTACTAACACATCCACACGTCACTCACTCAACCTGGCACGTCAACCTTCACACTACGTCATATTCTCGTCCTTGTAACCCTTGTAACACTTGTAACCCAACCACAATCAAAACTAAGAGTCTCAGTCCCGAAAAATCCCATCGTTGACAAGTCCCCTTCCCACCCACACACCAAAGGGTGCCGTGGAGTCATTCCCTAACCTTTTACCAACACTGTCTAAGGGCTAAGGGCTAATAGCGTCCATCAGTGAGGGCAAATCAAAGGGCGTCTCAGAGGATCATTAAGCTTTCGCGAATCAAGAATCAAGTCGGGTCGAGGTGGGTTTGTGATGATGGTGGTGGTGGTGGTGGTGTTGGGGTCGTAGTTACTCACTCCTGAAGCCGTCGGTGTGGACTTGAGTGCAGTCGTTAGTGCGTGTGGTGAGAGGACACTTCCATAACGCCCCTGATCTGTTGGTGCCAGGCTGTAGGTTGTGGTCCTTCGGCGCCCCCACCAGGATCCTGCGGCAGAGGGAAGGAGTGAGTGAGAGGGAGATAGGAAGTGAAGGAGTGAAGGGAAGTGTGTGTGTGAATGAGTGAGGGAGATAGAGTGAATGATAGTAAGTGAGGGAGATAGGAAGTAAGGGAAGGAAGATAGGAGTGAGTGAGTGAGTGAATGAGTGAGTGAGTGAGTGAGTGAGTGAGTGGAGAGTTAGTAAATGTGGGTGAAAAAAGAGGTGTTAGTGGTGGTAGTGATGGTGGTGACAGAGTTGTTCTACTACTACTACTACTACTACTACTACTACTACTACTACTACTACTACTACTACTGCTACTGCTACTACTACTACTACTACTACTACTACTACTACTACTGCTACTACTACTACTACTACTGCTGCTACTACTACTACTACTACTGCTACTACTGCTACTACTACTACTACTACTACTACTATTACTACTACAATCATACATTCGGCATTTCCTCTATAAACAAAACATAAATTCAAATCACACCATATAATATAACTCACGATCCTCACCACGAAGTCAACACACAAACACCAAACCATCAATCTTTTCAACTGACAGGATCAACAGTTTATTACTTCCTTCACTGAACCAATAAATAAAAATAAATAAATAAAAATAAATAAAAATCTATATTCCCCCGCCACCCCAGCCTCGTCCCTCCGCCAGGTTTAAAGGAACGATAATATAAACCCAAAGGAATGGTCACATCGCAGTTAGATTCTTAAAAAACGACCCGTCACGTAGGAACGCCCCCCCGCCCACCCGACCACACTGCTCCGGGCGTAACGTTCGTTCATCAGTGTCAATTAGGCTGGTGGGCGTGTGTAAGTGAGAATGGTGAGCTGCCTGCCACGCCCTCACCCAACACCCCACGCCCACGCCCACGCCCAGACTCAAGGCCAAGGGAGAAAAAGAAAAGGAAGTCGGAAATGTTGGAGTGTTAGAATGTTACCAAAACGAGCGTCATCATATTTTATTTATCAATTTTTTTTTATGTAGGTAAGAGTATTTATATGTATTTTTTATGGTTGTTGTTGATGATAAATAACGTTAGTGTGAGTGTTAAGGAAGGTAATAGAGAGAGGAATGTTTAGTTAAGGTTGACTATACGAGGGGATACAAGCCTATAAAAAAATATACCCCTCGTTCTGGCAACAATGACAAAAACGACTCCTCCGGCAAGTCAAATCAGAAACTATATATAAAGACAAAAAAATAAATACATAAAATTGAAGGAATAAAAATTGATAAGTAGGGGAAGAAAAATAGATAAATGAATATGAAAAATGTAATACAAAACAGACAGACAGACAGACAGCATTCAAAATAATAACAAAACACATGATAGTATGACGAGCGAAAAAATAAGAGAAGGAAAACAAATATTTTATAAACCAAACATGCAAGGAAGAAAAAAGTGAAAGAAAACCTTGAGAAAACACAAAAAATAATAAGTATAAATGAATAAATAAAAAAAACAAATAAATAAATAAAATAAAATCTCAAGGAAAAAAACAAAAACAGGACAACCATCACCACTACAAACAGAAGCAGAAGAAGACAAACTCAAACTCTCAACCCGCAACACACGCAACACAAAGCCTTCCGACTTTGATCAACCAATTGGTTCGTTTTAATTTCTTCCCTCGCCGAGACTCCAACGACCCTCAAGATGCGACGAGGGGTAGGAGAAGGAAGAGGGAAACAAGGGGGAAGGAGGGAAAAAGAGTAAGAATTTCCCTCAAAAACGCTTCCTTTGTCAAATTGAGAGAGAGAGAGAGAGGAGAGAGAGAGAGAGAGAGAAGGAGAGACAGAGAGAGAGAGAGAGAGAGAGAGAGAGAGAGGACCTTCATCCGGTGTCTGCATTGCGAAGGAAACGACAGAAGCTAAAGATCAGGAGGAGGAAGAGCAAGAAGAGGAGGGAGGAGGAGGAGGAGGAGGAGGAGGAGGAGGAGGAGGAGGAGGATGGATGCCGTAGAATTCCTCCACGGGGACAATACTCTTGAGATCAACCCAAGAGGAAGCGACGCGAGGCTTAAGTGTGAGAACAAGAGGGACGAAGAGGAACAAGGAGAAATTTGTGGAAAGACGAAGGAATGAAAGAAAACAAAAGGAAATGATAGACAAAAATAAATGATGGATTAAGAGGAATAATAATAAAAATAAAGAAAAAAAAAAGGAGTGAAAAGGAAGAGGAAGATAATTGAGGATGAAGAGATAGAAGATGAAGGAAGAGATGAAGAGTAGGATTCTCTCTCCTCTCTCTCTCCTCTCATCTCCTCTCCCCTCGTCTCCTCGCTCTCTCTCTCTCTCCCTCTCTCTCTCTCTCTCTCTCGTCTCTCTCTCTCTCTCTCTCGTCTCTCTCTCTCTCTCTCAACACTGTAGGGGGCGGACAAAATTAGCAAGGCTGTGACAACACCCTCCCCCCTCCCCCCCCTGCCCTTTCTACAACCGCTCTAACAATATACACATTAACACCCTGAGACCACACACACACACACACACACACACACACACACACACACAACACACACACACACACACACACACACACACACACACACACACACCACTCTATAGGCCTAACGAAATCTTCTTCCTTAATAATTTTGCTCAAGAAGAGAAAGATAAAAG
>JAXIVD010003097.1:5000-25000 GCA_036785275.1 Cancer borealis
TATGGGTGTATCATAAACTGCGTTTCTATCCATACATGACACAACCTGTAGCCGTATATAATCACCACTTTAAAGGAGCTTACAGCGTCCGGCATCTGGGAACTATCTGCGTTGAAGTACTGCAGCTTCGGTGGTGGTTCCTGGTCGCATTTGGAGCTGGTGTTAGATATCACCTCTAGATGAACCAACGCGTCACCGTGTGTGATGGCAACGCAGATTTTGGGAACCTTCTGCAAGAAGCTGTATGCGAACCACCCCAAGGGAAATGCGCTGCTTTCCTCGACGTCCCGGGCCTTAGGGTTTGGAGTAGCGGCAGCACTTTCGTAGTGTCCATAACAATCACAAACCTAACATTTATGGTCTTGTGCGAGACATCTGTCGGTGTTCGACCAGTGACCCTTGCGATCACGTGCTTGACACGTGCCCGCGGCCGGGCATGGGTTTGAACCATGTTGCATTCCGCAACTGCTGCAGGAGGCGTTGTCCGGAGATGTGGAAGAACTTGTGTAGGCCTTCGCCTTGGTGCTCGCGTTTTTCCCGTTCTTGTACTGTTAGACAGCTCTCACAGCATGGGGTATCTGTAAGACTGTGGTTGTGTATTTGGTGGCCTTTACAACCAAATTTGTGTCACTACAGCCTGGAGTGTAAAGGAAACGTTGAAGAAGATGAGTCACTGCACAAACTTGTCTTCCCTGACACCAGTCAGCACCCCGTGCTTGATCTTAAGTTCCTCACATCTCTGACTGCGTGCCTCTCAGACGTTGATCTCTTCCGACAGACTCATCAAGTAGACGAAGAAGTCGTCGAAGGACTCACCCTGAGCTTGCTTGCAGCTGATGAAAATACGATGGCGCAGGGTCTCATTATTTTGAGCTTTATTGCATCTCTTTCACTGAGGACGTAGAATCAGAGACACCTGTGACGTGTGTTCCAAGATTTTCTTGGTCTCCAGTGACAGACACATCTTGAGCTGAATGAGTTGTTTGTTTTGAAGCAGGTTGGCCAAGTCTGTTAATGTAGAATAATATATCCACTGTCGTCTCCACTCACGGAAGAACTGAAACGTGACGTCTAGCGAGAAGGTGAAAGGTGTTTAGACAGAGCCTTAGACGCTGCTGTAGTTCTTGGGCTAGACCGGCGTGTTGAAGAAGCAGGAAGAGAAGCGCTTTGGTACATTCTAGCGGGCGAAGAGGAAGAATGTGTAGACGTGACAGTCGCCAACAAGACCTCAAAACACGCGGTTTCTCCCAGTCTCCGTCCCTTCTCCTTCTGCAATTCCTTAATACGTTGTCTCTCTTCCTTCTGCAGTCTTCCTTCACGGCGTCTTTCTTCCTTCTGTAGTTCTTCTACCCTGCATCTTTTCTCCTTCTCGTCTATCCATTTCAAAGGCGTATCTATATCCATCATTAAAGGTGGAGGATTAAACGCAGTGGGTGGGGAAGAGGTTTTGTCAGCGCTCGGGAAAACAGCTGTTGAGTCGGCCTGCAACGTACCCTCACACTGTTTATTCTTTCCCTTGGGGCTCATAATAATATACTATTTCTGCACTTCTTAATGTATATCGTGGCATCTCAACGGTTCGAACCACCTATATAACATAGAAGTACAGAAAAATACCAGTCACCACTCTGTGATTGTGTGTCTGTATACACGTGTATAGGTGCGTGTGGGTGGCTGTCGGAGCGTGGTTGGGCACTGGTTATTCACCGTATTCAGTAGAGCTGAGCAAGATTTGAAATATTGACTATTCACGGATCCGGGTACCCGAATTTGCAGATCCGCACTACTCCGTTCGAAACGCTTACTATTAAGTATCATGGTAACTTTAATGATATACGAGCATGGTTTCATGAATATAATTAATCATGAATAATTCGATAGTTATATGTAGTGATGCAAGCATAGGTCGCTTGCCTCTTTTCCGGAAGCAGGCATAAAAGATGTAGGTGACAGGCTTGGGAGTGTTCTGATGGGGGAGGGTGTCGCACCCACTATCTGCATTAGTGCGGGTGGCAACAACATAAGCAGGGTTGGGAAATAGGAGCTCTTTAGGAGGTACAGGGAGGGGTTGAGTACACTGTTAAAAAAAATTTACGGTTAATTTACTAGCAGCACGGCTGCCAAGGTTTCACCGTAAAATTTACGGTTAACTGTAAAAGTATTTACAAAAAATTTCCCGTAAGTTTACAGCTGACTGTTACAGCATTTTTGTATTTTTGTATTTTTGTATAGCACTTTACTTGTACATCTTCCACACTAGAGCCAGCAATGGCTACAGTATTCATAAGAACTTGTAGATACCTTTATGAAGGTATTTACAGGTTTTCATGAATACCATAATTAATGTTGCCCTTCTCTGTAAGAAATTCATGTAAAATATCATAAAAAAATATAATTAAGTCAGTTTATAGAATATATGTGAATGCCTATGGAAACCACCTACTTTGGAAAAGAATAATACGAAGTAATTGATAATTAATATACATTTAATTTTCAAGTACAAAGGTTATATTCTTATTGAAGTATTGCCCACGACAGACACCACTTAATGACATTCATTGTGGCAACTTATCATATCTTGAGTGGCAGATGTCACCCTTATGTGCTACAATATAAAAGTATACAAATATTTCATATAATATCTTTGGTGAAATTATTTACCTAAATATAATGATAGAAAAATCATAGAGAATGTTCCATTTAGAAGTACATTAAAATATCATTGGAAAATATAGTAAAGTTCCATCTCGCTCCTGCCACTGTCTGGGTTGATGTCTACAAAACATCGGAAAGGATAAAACCAGTGTACATAATGAACATGGTATTGTCATCTTTATAATGGAACACACAAGAATACTTTCAACTCTTTCAATACTCTTTCAACATCTATATGCATATCACTAATATATACAGCCTATGTAATCTGTTGAGTTTGAAAAAGTAAAGACAATATATATATATATATATATATATATATATATATATATATATATATATATATATATATATATATATATATATATATATATATACTATGTTATGTAGAAGTGCCTTACGTACATCTCCCCTAGCGAGAGCCGCCTTGTCGTGGTGGGGAGGCTTGCGTGCCCGAAGTACCTGGAGAGCTATGCTAGAGGGGGTTTCAATCCCTGTTCTCCCCCTTTGTGGGGAGAGAGGGTTCCCATGCTAATAAGATCTGCCAGGGAAGGGCCAGACTGAATGGTTTCCATGAGTTAGGCTGCCAGTACGGGTCAACAGTGCCGCCCGCCAGAAGGGACGGCCTCTACGGGACGCCTTGTGTTGGATGGTTGGGTGTCTGGACCGGAGAGCGTTGGAGAAGGGGGTCTCAGCACCGTCGTGGATAAACTTTCGGATCTATGGGGGGCTGCTTTTTAAACCGAGCAGTCCCGTGGGGGACGAGGTATCCCGCTCACGGCAGCCAGCGCTCGGTTCCCTCGTCTGTTCGGTGGGCGGTAGCTCTTGACCCCTGAGACCAACTACTACTTAATACTGCCATATGGATAAACATAAATCTTCAACCCCTCGAGTGGTGGGCGACCAGGCCCTCGAGGCGGTTCAACCTGGTCCTCGATGTGTCTCTGCTACGCCGGTTTCCGGGAGGCTTGATGTCCTCCTTCTTCACGATCTCCCTGGCCACTTTTCCTACAGGGTCATTCACGATGTCGTGAAGCCCTACAGAGATGTCGTTAGGATCCGGCAAATATACGATGACGACTGCCCTGCGAACAGGTGTTATGTGACCTTCGCCACTGCTGCAGAGGCGAGGTCTGCTCTTGACGCTGTGGACATGTTTGACATTCTTGGTCTTCGTGCTGAGGTTCTGTCCTCCGACAATGTGGCTGAATCGGACTCAGACTATGTTCCCAACATCTTCGAACGTGCTGCTGAAGAAGCCTCTCCCGAGGTTCGCCAGACCCCTATCCCCCGATGTTCGGCACCATACCCCGGGAGAACGTCCGCCAATACGGGAAGGGGCTCTTAATAAGAGCGAAGGACCTTACGCAGGCCAGGATGTTGCTGCATTTCCGGTGCGGCCACGACTGCATGTTCGATTCCGTGCGACCCCCCGTACGTTCAACTACAGTAGGGGTATCATATTCAATTATGACTTGGGGGAGTTCAGTGAGGAAGAAATATATGCCATGTGCCCTCCTACGGTGCAGAAGGTATGGAAGGTAGAGGGGAACGGCAACATGATCGTCCTCACCTTCTTCGGTTCTTCTCACCCTGACTATGTTCACGTCGGTCCTCTTTTTCTCCTTGTGAAGTCTCTTGTGGATAGGCCACTTCAGTGTTATGGGTGTGCGTTTGGTCACAGTCGGAAACACTGCACTGATGCTTCTCGTTGTGGCCGTTGCTCTGCTCTCGGCGTCCACACCACGCATGAATGTGACGTCAGTCCCTACTGTTTCCTATGCCGTGCTGCTCACCAGTTGCGCTCTCGGGATTGTCCACGATATCGCCTTAAGGAAGACGTCCTTCGCCTCGCTAACACCAACTTTATCAGTCTTGGCAGTGCCCGCAGGGAGCTTGCTTATAAGCAAGGGAAGAGCGGTGAGGCAATGTCTTACGCCTCTTCTTTGGGTCCTCGCTTATCATCCCAGTCCGCTGTTCGTGATTCTAATTCTGAAATTTCTCTACCGAAGAAACCCTCCTCTCTTGTCTCCTTTCTGGTTCCTGTCCGCAACCAGCTTTCTGTCCTTAACGAGACTGGTGACTGTGTCCCTGCGGTTTGTGATGTGTCTTATTCCGCTAGAAAAGCATCGCATCCTGCCCCATCTGTTCAAGCGCCTCGGAGTCCGGGACGCGGGAGATCCAACAGGGCTGCTAGTAAACGCCACCATGGCTCCACGGATTTGGTTGACCTTTTGAATTTGCCCCCGTCTAAAGTTTCTATCGGTCCTTCCAGTCGTGTGAGGACTGCTGACGGAGCCTCGTCAACTTCTGCGGTCGATTCTGTCCGTTCTTTTGAGCGGTCTTCTTCCCTTACTCGTGTTGTTGCTGATATTCATGCAGCGGCTGGTATGGATATTTCCCAAAATACGCCGTTGGTCGAAGGCGCATTGCCTCGTCAATATGGTCGTTCTGCGTCCCAAGATTCCGTGACTTCTGTGAGCCGTGACCGTCCTCTTGTTAAATCCATCTCACCGGGGCATTCTGTCTCTGGTGGTGCGGAGTGTGTGGGTAGCACGGGTACCCCTGCCAAGGTGCATTCCCGTTCAAAACCCCGACCCTTCAGTCCGACTGTTCTCCTCGTATCCCGGTTACCCCTCTTGCAGGGGCTTCAGGCCTTTCCAGTTCTCGTCGTATTACCGTTCCAAATCAGGTCGGTAAAGTAAAGGGTAGAGAGGGGTCCCTCACAGGGATTCACCCGTCACAAAACTCTAAATAATAGTTTTTTTCCGGATCCTCCAATGGAATTGTAGAGGTCTCCGGACCTCTTGGGAGGAACTCCGAGTTTTGGCTTCCAGGTTTTCTCCTGCCTGTATTTGTTTACAGGAGACGATGTTCGGGGACTGTACTCACTCAAGTCTTCCCGGTTATCGTGCCTTCTTCAATACCCCTATTCCTGGTCAGAGCCACCATGGTGGCACCGCTATCTTCGTTCGCTCTGATGTCCCTTTTGTTCCCCAGCAGCTTCACACCCCACTGCAGGCTGTTGCTGTCAAGGTTTTCCTTGGCAGATTTTATACATTATGTATCCTTTATCTTCCTCCCGGTGTTCCTGTCGTAAGGCCAGATCTTGACGGCCTAGCGCGTGTTCTTCCCTCTCGTTTCCTCTTGTTGAGGGATTATAACGGTCGCCACCCTTTGTGGGATGGTGGTGCTTCCAACCCTCGCGGGATTTTAATTGCTTCTTTTATTGAGGATGAGGGTTTGGAGCTTTTAAACACTGGAGATGCAACACACTTTCATAATCAGACGGGAACTTTTACTTATATTGATCTTTCCGTTTGTACTTCTAATTCTCTTCTTGATTTTACCTGGCGGGTCCTACCAGATTTGTACGGTAGTGACCACTTTACGATTTTATTATAATCTGTGGATTCTGAACCGCGGTCGCGCCCTCCTCCCTGGCTCTTAGATCAGTCGGATTAGCAGCGTTTTACGGATCTTACCTCCTCTGTTCGTCTTTGGCTGCTTTTGGTACTCATAACGATGCCTCTGCCTATTTCACAGATGTTTTGCACTCTGCGGCCTTTCAATCCGTCCCCAAGACATCTGGTAAGTTTCACTATCGTCCTGTTCCCTAGTGGAACGCAGATTGCACTGCTGCTGTGAGAGAAAAACGGTCTGCTTTTTCGAGACTTTGCCGCCACCGTGGAGACCCTCTGTGCTTGGAGGCTTTTCAGCGAACCCGTGCTCCAACGCGACGCATTTTAAAGGAGGCTCAGCGACGTTCTTGGAGGGTTTATCTATCTTCCATTACCTTTCGAACTCCTCTCACGGCAGTCTTTAACAAAGTCCGTAAGATCTCTGCAAAGTTTTCTCTCCCTCCTCCTCCGGTCCAGTCCCATGCTGGGGAGAAGGTGGCAGATCCTAAAACTGTTGCTGACCTGTTTGCCGGCCACTTCTCTAGTGTCTCTCGGAGGGATCCTACTGTACCAGGGGCTCGGCATCGACAGGGTTTGGAGGCTGTGAACGTGGACTTTGACTCCCCTGGCGGTGAGTCCTATAATGTCCCGTTCTCTCCCGGCGATCTAATGACAGATTTATCCCAGTGCTGTGATTCGTCTCCAGGTCCCGATGACATCCCTTATGCTTTCTTGCGACACGTGTCTGATATTGCTTTTAATTTTTTATTGGGTCTTTACAATTTTATATGGCGTACCGGTGATTTTTCTTCTGCTTGGAATGTGGCCGTAGTCCTTCCCATCCCGAAGCCTGGAAAGGATAATTTACAAGCCACTAACTACCGTCCTATTTATTTGACTTCATACATCTGCAAGGTGCTGGAGAAGATGGTAAACGTGCGGCTGATGTGGTACCTGGAGAGCGGGAATTTCTTGACCACGGTTTTCGAAAGGTGCGATCAACTACTGATGCTCTTTTATCTTTGGACTCGTCTATTTGCGCGGCATTTGCAAATAATCACCACCACGTAACAGCGTTCGTTGATTTGGAAAAGGCGTATGATACGGCTTAGTGCCATGGTATTTTTCTTAGTCTCTTTGAGTTTGGTCTTCGCGGCCGCCTCCCTCTTTTTATCAAGCAATTTTTATCAGATCGTCTTTTACGTGTTCGCGTGGAGAGTATTCTCTTAGAGGCTTGTGCGCTTGAAGATGGTGTGCCACAGGGCAGCATTATAAGTGTTACGCTCTTTGCAATGGCCGTTTTACCTTTACCGGAGTGCCAGTCAAGTGACGTCGACGACCATGGATTTCCACTCTGTTCTTTCCTCAGCCAGCCTGACCAGGTCCACAGCCCTCCATTCATCTCCGAGTTGAGCCAGCAATCCATCCATATATTTGATTTTCTGTCTTCCTCTAGATCTTGTACCTTTCACTCTTCCTAATAAGCAATTTCTTTCCAGTCCATCTGCTCTCATGATATGCCCAACAAAGTTTAATTGCTTCTTCCTTATAGTTTTCAGTAGCCTTCTCTCAACCCCAGCTCTTCTCATCACTTCTTCATTAGAAACCCGTGCTGTCCATAGTATTCTTAACATTCTGCGCAAAAAACACATTTCTGTTGCTTTAAACCTTTTCTCCATTGTCTTTTTCACTGTCCACGTCTCACAACCATATAATAATGTTGGCCATACATAACATCTCAGCAGTCTTAACCTTAAATCCATGTTCATAGTTATATTAGTCAGCATCTTTTTCATCTTTCCAAATGCAGTTTTGGCCACTCCAATTCTCGATTTTAATTTTTTTTCACAATTGGTATTTTCTGAAATTATGCACCCTAAATATTTGAAGTTTTCGACTTGTTTAATATTTCTGCCTTGTACATTAACTCTTATTTTTAGTCTCTCACTTCTCTTAGTTATTCCCATAAATTCAGTCTTGTTTATGTTTATCTATAGTCTTCTTCTTCCACAAGATTCATTTAGGGCAATTATTAGACTTTGCAGCTTTGTTTCAGAATCAGCAATTAGTACTGTGTCATCAGCATATCTTACATTAGAGATGTTTCTGCCCCCAATTTTAATACCATCCATGTCTTCCAACTCCTCCATACATTTTTTTTACCATACAATGAAAATAAATCAGGTGACAGTACGCATCCTTGTCTCACTCCTGTGCGTATATCTACCCACTCGGTTTTTACATCTTCAATCTTCACAGCCGAATTTTGATCCCAATATAAATTAGATAGTAATCGTATGTCCTTGTCATCTAATCCAATTCCCTGCAGTATACGAATCAAGTCTTCATGTCTCACCATATCGAAAGCCTTCTCAAAGTCCACGAAACACATATAAATATCCTTTTGCATTTCAATTGTTCTTTCTATAATCATTCTCAGAGCCATTAATAGTGTTATTAGTGTCCTTCCTGATGGTGTCCATAGTTCTCTCTATGTGGACGACCTTTCCATTTCCTCCTCAGCTGCACGGATGCCTTTGATTGAACGGAAACTCCAACTTTCGATTAACAAGATTTCCCGATGGGCTTCTGAACGCGGTTTCCGGTTCTCAGCCTCGACGACAGTAGCCATGCACTTTTGTCGCCTCCGCGGTGTTCATCCAGACCCTGATCTCTATCTCGCACATAGGCGTATCACATGTGAGGAGACCACTCGCTATCTTGGTCTTCTCTTCGACAGCCGTCTTACTTGGGTTCCTCATTTTCGTTCCGTTAAAGTGACTTGCCAGAAAGCCTTATCCCTCCTTCGGGTTTTGGCTCATACTTCTTTAGGTGCGGATAGAGACACTCTCCTCCTCCTCCACAGGACACTCATCCTTTCTAAGTTGGAGTATGGCTGTGAGGTCTTCTCGTCTGCCACGGAGGCCCGCCTACGTGTGTCGGATTCCGTGCACAATGCCGGATCCGCTTGGCTACGGGTGCCTTTAGGTCTTCCCCGATCCCTAGTCTCCTTGTGCATGCTGGCGTCCTGCCTCTAAATTTGTGTCGCCAATCCTCGTTGTTTCGGTGTTGGTTCCGGACCCAACGCCTTCCTGAGTCAGTTCCCTGCAGGTCAATCTTGCGGGATTCCCGTTCGCCTGCATATGCTACCCGCCCTAGTCTCCCCAAACCTTTTGGGTTTCAGGCTGCGTCTGTCTTGTCGGCGTTGTCGGTCGGCTTTATTGGGCGTATTTTCGAAAACAAATCAGAAAAAGTCATATTAAAACTGCATAATTCACTAGTACGACCTCATCTTGAGTATTGCGTACAGTTTTGGTCCCCATATTACAGAAAGGACATTGACAAACTAGAAAGAGTGCAGCGTAGAATAACAAAAATTATTCCAAGGCTGAAAAATAAACCTTATGAAGAAAGACTTAAAGAATTAAACTTATTCAGCCTAGAAAAACGAAGGATGAGAGGAGATATAATTGAAATGTTCAAAATAATTAAAGGATTTGATAATATCAATGCAGAAGATTACATTACTTGTGATCGATCAAATATAACAAGAAGACGTCATATTTTTAAGATTACTGGTAAAAGATTAACATCAAACGAAGCCAAGCATTTCTTTTTCAATCGGATCGTTAACGTTTGGAACTCCCTGCCCGCCAATGTCGTTGACAGTAAAACAATTAATACATTCAAAAATAGACTGGACAAATATTTAGAAGCCAATCCGCAACTAAAACATTATTCGTCAACATAGTAAACTTTGAGCAAGTTCCTTCTACTGTACCGTAATTACGAAATCTCGATTCGGAAAGACGTCGCTAAGGAACTGACATCGCTTGTCAGGAAGTAGTAGTAGTGACAGTAGTGATAGTCTAGTATAATTTAATTCCACGCATTTAAAAAAAATTGTTTTGTTTATTTTTTTGTTTTGTTGTTGTTGCATGGTAGTCTTCCGGCCGTCACTTCTGTTTTCATTGCTGAGCTGTCGGCGATAGTGCTCGGTTTAAGAACAATTTTTACACTTCCAGTCAACTCTTTTGTTATTTTTAATGATTCTCGTAGCGTACTTTCTGCGCTGAACTCCTCTGCTCCTTTTATTTATCCTTTAGTTTTATCTGCACTTGAGTGGCTGTATCTACTCAGCAACTGGGGATATCGTGTTGGGTTTTGTTTGGTGCCGGGCCACGTTGGCGTGCCCGGGAACGAACGGGCTGATAGGCTAGCTAGGGAGGCGGCAGGTAGGGCTGCCACCGTCTGCCCAGTCCCGTGCACAGACGTGTTTTCGGCGATTCGCTAGGCGATCATTGCTATTTGGCAGGAGCGGTGGGATGCTCGTGGTGCCACTTCGAAAATGGGTGAGGTTACAAGGACTGTGTCTCACCCATGGGATTATTCCAACATACGAGAACGTTGCTTGCAGACAGCCTTAGCTCGTCTGCGCATTGGTCACACTCGCCTAACCCACAGTCATCTGATGTCCGGTGAATACCAACCGTACTGCGATGACTTTGGTGCCTCTTACTGTACGGCACTTGCTGGTCGAGTGCCCGAGTTTGGTGGAGCTAAGGCAGCGTTTTCTTTACCGGTGCCGCGCTGCAGATGGTGGTTTTAGTCTAAGTCGGGTGCTTGGCCCGGCGTGTCCTTCCCCGGGTTATGAAATGGTATATTTTCTGGAGGAGGCTGGCTTCCTCTCTCTGTTGTAATGATCATTTATTTTTTATTTTAGAATTTTTATTTTTCGTAACCTGGTGCAAACCAAGTGTTCAGAGGGAGAAATGACAGAAGTTTAGCGAGCATTGAAATAGCAAGTCAGCAGGTATTCCAAGAGATAGATAACCATTGGATTAATAAATCACCGGGAGTAAATGAAGCACGTGCATTCCCTTACTTTAGCTTAGCCTTAGCTTAGCTAATCAAAATTAATAGATATAATTATTCAAAATTTACACAAAATTTGCTTTATTTTCCAACTAATAGCATGAATAATTAAAAACTTGTAATTACACACACACACACACACACACACACACACACACACACACACACACACACACACACACACACACACACACACACACACACACACACACACATCAGTAATTAGTTATATGCTAGTTATGGACAGAATCACTGTTCAGCACACCCAGTGACAGAAACCACCATACGCCAGTGATGCCAACAGCAGTGAGTGGTTCTCTAAGGTTTAGTCGCTTTGTGGTTTAAAAGGCAAAACCACCTCTCTCCCCTGTACCTCACACCTTCTCCCCAACGAAGCAGCCGAGAAGATTACCGGTCATTTCGCTGCTATCTGTCAAACTTTCCCTTCTCCCAACACTAATCTGCTACCTGCCTACCTCCCTTCCCCTGCCGCGCCCACGGTTGTCTAGGAGACTGAAATTGTTTCCAGAATTTAAAGAATTAAAGCAAATAGATCCACCACACCAACTGACCTCCCTATAAAAATTTATAAGGAATTCGCTCTGGAGCTCACCACAACCCTTTGCTCTATCATTAACGCCTCTCTTTTCCAAATGTCATGCCTGTAACGAGTACTGAATAATATAATTATCAAATGTGCTTGGGTTGTTGGATTTTACGAGCAGGGAGTGAAATTATTAAGTGTGCATTGGCTGTTAGGATTCAGTGATTCGGTGAAGCCTTTTACTAGATGTATCAACGAACAGTAACGAGTCAGGTCGCGTTCCAGGATGGGCCAGTAGCAGTCGGGCCGCCCACTCACTCACTCCCTCGCTTCACTATAGCTGCAGTTGTTCTTTTATCAATACAGAATTAAGTTGTGCTGCATCTTTCATTATCACCAAGTATTACAATGCCCTGCTGACTGGCAAATTTTATATATCACCCCTCTCCATAAAACAACTAGTCCTCAGTCCTTTAATGATCTCAAACCAGTCGCTATCACTCTCATTCCTAGCCTAATTTGTGAGGACTTTGTATTTAATTGGGCCTATCCCAAAATTGTTAAAAACACGGATACTCAGCAGTTCGGCAACATTAAATCTATCTCTACTTCCCATTGCCTAGTCAGTCTTCTTGATATTATCCTCAGTCACCTGGATAAACGCAACACCTCTCTTGCTCTTGCCTTTTTTCTAGTATTCAAAAAAGCGTTTGACCTTGTAGCTCACAATGTTCTGCTCAATAAAGTGATATAAACAGGATTCAACCCTAAATTGACGGCATGGCTAGCGGACTTCTTCACAGATCGTCGACAAGCCATTATCAAGGCGTTGTGTCCTCCATCAAACACCTGACCTGCGGGGTGCCTCAGGGGACCAAGATGGGTCCACTGTGCTTCCTGGTGTTAATTAATGATGCACTCACCGACACCCAGCATCGGTGGAAATATGTAGATGACTGCACTGTCAGAATTCCCGTAAACAACAGGACGCCAAATTATTCAACACTGCAAGCCTTCCTAGACAGACTGCAGGCGTAGTGATGCACGTCTGCACGTCTGTAGAGGAAGTGGCACCCCCTCAGCTCACAATCGGACCCCCTCCGCTTCAAGTAGTCCCTATATTCAAACTGCTTGGAGTCACTCTGGACAACCATCGCTCCTGGAAACAGCACGTGGCCTCCATGGTTAAAACAGCTTCAAACAAGTTGTACATGCTTCGCCGTCTCAGATCACTAGGGGGTGGCACCGTCAGGCGAGTTAAAAGCAGTGTACACCTCGTTCATCCTCCAGCAGACTGAGCCCAGACACGGTACTGTGTACTTGTTGTCCTGCCACTATTGTCTTTCACCTTCGGATGTTATTTGTATTTTGACGGCCCCTCAGGTCTAGGATTAGCTACATAAATATAGGTGTCCCTCTATCCATGTACTGAGTTTTTTACCTCATTGTCCTCACCTTAGTGACAACAGTAAGTGTCTCTTGTCAGGTGGTCAGATTGTCCTTCCTCTCTCACCTACGGAGTGTCCGCCTCAGTGAGCGTGCTTTTGGGGTGAATTAACACCGATCGGCCCCCCTAGAGTGGTTTGGCAAGACAATCTGACTCTAGGAAACTCCTCCCTGGTGTCCTCCCGCTTGTGTCCCGCTCCCCTCCTGCAGGAGGGGGGTGTACCCCATGGCTGAGGCCGCCTCCCCCCCTTCCCCCTCCAGGGGGAGGGAGGGTCCTGACCGACCACCACTAACGAACACACGGCCCATCTCCTATGACCAAGCTAGATATGTGACTCTTAAATCAAAGACCCAGACCCGCTTATCCACTGTAAATTCATTTATAATAAAAAAAAGTTATTGATGTAAACATTGGCACTGTTGCCAATGTTAAAAAACTTGCAAGCGGAGATTTATTAATTGAAACATTCAACACAAAACAAGTCAGTTCCCTAATGAAGCTACAACGCATGCATGATATTGAGATTGAAGCTTCGATCCCAGTATCCAGTGTCGGGGGGTTGCCTCCCATCGCGATTTTGTGGATATGACGGAAGACGAAATCGTTGATAACATGTATGATCAGGGCGTCATTGGGGCTCGTAAAATAACTAAATTCGTTGACGGCGCGAGAAGGAACACTGCTTCAGTTACTCTAACTTTTGCTGTTGCCAAGTTGCCTGATAGAGTGGATGTAGGATACGAGCGGGTTCCCGTTCGTCCCTATATTCCAAACCCTCTTCGGTGCTTTAAATGTCAACTCTATGGTCACCACGGAAATGCTTGTCGTTCGGTTCACTCTTTTTGTGGTAAGTGTGCTTGCGAAGGTCATTCGTCGGAACAGTGTTCGTCATTGGTAGAGAAGTGTCGTAACTGTTCAGAAGCTCACTCTACTTTCTCGCGGGATTGTCCTGCTTGGAAGCTGGAGAAAGAGGTCTGTACCGTTAAGGCAGTCGAAGGCATCTCGTACTTTGACGCGAGGAAGCGAGTGAAGGAGGCGCACGTCGCGCCTTCTCCAGGCGTTTCATACGCGGCAAGCGTACAGATGCGTCCAGTGATGAAGTCTGTTTCGATTCAGACTGAACCTCTGCCGGCTGCACCTGCCCAAGCTGTTTCTCTTTCTACGAATACCTCATCTACTCCTCCATCACCTACTATCATGAAAACAACCACACCTGCCTCTTCCTCCTCCCCCTCCTCCTCCTCCACCTCCTCCTCCACCACCACCTCTACCTCCTCCTCCTCCTCCTCCTCCACTAATACCAAATATGCCTCTGCTGTCTCTACCACTCCAGCTAAGAAGACAGAAAAGAATGACAAGGATAACATTAAATATAATTACACAAAATTAGAACGCAATTCCTCCTCTCATGTCATCCCAGCTCCCGCGCCATCGAGGAGGGGCTCTCACGCTCGCTCCCTCTCGACCAGCTCCGGGGAGTTAACTATTGATGAACCGATGCAGATCTCCTCTTGCAAGGGCCGAGAGAGGTCCCCGGCTAGCGCCTCCGAGCGCAAAAAAACTAAGAAATACACCCGCCCCCATCGTAACTCTTAAACCATTACGTTCAACGTTTTACAGTGGAACTGTAGAAGTATTCGGAATAAACTTCCATATTTGTCACTTTTAGTGAACTTACACAGGCCGTCCGTTATTTGCCTACAAGAGACGATGCTGGAGGATCATCCTGATCCTTCAGTACTAAAACACTACCATGCGTACAGAAGACACGACGGTCACGGCGTGGCCGTATACACACACAAAACACTACCACACACAGAAGTGACGTTGGATACCACTTTGGAGGCAGTTGCGTGCAGAGTGAAATTCAATGGCACGTATCTGGCTATCTGTTCTCTCTACTTACCTCCCAATACGCCTATTGCTGATGATGACTTAAGGTCGTTATTTCGCCAGCTTCCAGGCAACAAGCTGGTTTTGGGCGACTTTAACGCCCATCATCAGCAATGGGGCAGTGAGAGGTCAAGTGTACGTGGGGAACAGATTGTTAACATTCTCCTACAGACAAACCTCTGTCTTCTGAACAATGATTGTGCGACTCGTGTAGACGATCGGACAGGTAACGCGACTGCCATTGACTTGTCATTGGCCTCGCCAAATATGTTCTCTGACTTCTCTTGGGAGGTCAGCGACGACGCACACGGAAGTGACCACCTACCAATCTGCATTTCTTACGCACGCGACGTTGCCACTATCCCTCCTCCACCTAAATTTAATTTTAAGAAAGCAGATTGGGCAACCTTCCGTGTGATCGCCGATATGGATATATCTGGCGAGGACACTGACACAATGGTTAGCAACGCAACACAATCCATTTTACACGCCGCTGAGGCATGTATTCCGAAAACTTCTACAATTCACACAAAACATGGAGTTCCATGGTGGACAACGGATTGCCGACAAGCACTTCGTGAGCGTAATAGGCGATACAGGTATTTCAGCCAGCAGCCCAGTCAAGATAATTTCATAGCCTATAAAAAGGCAAGGGCTCAGGCAAGGAAAGTCATCCTTCAAGCTAAGAGGGGCTCTTTCAGAGAGTTCACGTCATCAGTAAGCCGTACAACCCCGCTAGGACAGGTATGGAACACAGTCCATGTCCTTAGCGGGAAAAAAACAACCACTCCGATAACCACACTCATCACCAACGGGGATGTTACAGACACCCCCCCAGCTATTGCCAACACCTTAGCCCGGCAATTTGAACAGGCGAGTAGCTCCGCCTCGTTCCACCCTGCCTTCCTTCCCCGGAAGGAGGCAGCAGAACAAACAGTCCCAAACTTTGCCACAGGAGGCGTAAACACTGATTACAACTCAGAGTTTACGCCGGATGAACTCCTCCTTGCCCTGAAATCCTGTAAAGGCTCCAGTCCCGGTCCAGATCAAATATCATACAGCATGCTCCAACATCTCGGCCCTAGTTCACTTTCTAAATTACTCTCCCTTTATAATAGAATCTGGACCACTCACACCTTCCCCCAATCTTGGCACTTTGCTCACGTTATCCCAATACCCAAAAAGACTGGTCGCCTTACGGACCCCAGTGCGTTTCGCCCTATTGTGCTCACGAGCTGTCTCTGTAAGGTCATGGAACGCATGATTAACAAAAGGCTATTTTTTGTTTTAGAAGCAAAAGGTGTGTTAAGTGGTCAACAATCGGGTTTTCGTAAATACCGAAGCACGATGGACCATTTAATGCACCTGGAGCATTGCATTTCAGAGGCTTTCGCCAAAAAAGAATTCATGATAGGAGTGTTCTTGGACATTCACAAAGCCTTCGACATGACATGGCGACACGGTATCCTCATGAAACTCCATGCTCACGGTTTAAAAGGTAACTTGCCCATTTTTGTTGATAATTTCTTACAGGACAGAACTTTCTCTGTCAAGCTTCCTGGTAACGTATTCTCGGACATTTATGTCCAGGAAAATGGGGTGCCACAGGGTAGTGTTCTTAGTCCTACATTATTTTGTGTTATGATTAATGATATTCTGTCATCAACTCCTGTCCCAAGAAATCTTAAATACTCGCTCTATGCTGACGACTGTGCGTTATGGCATTCGTCGCCAAATGCGCAGTTCTCGGCTGGACGGATTCAAATTGCTCTTGACTCCATCCAACAGTGGGCCTCTCTGTGGGGATTTAAGTTTTCTGTTCCAAAGTGTATCGGTGTAGTTTTCACTCAACGTAAAATTCCCGCTTTGCATATTTCTCTTCAAGGTCAGCCGATACCGTTTCAAAATTCAGTTAAGTTCTTGGGTCTGCATTTTGACAGCAGAATCAATTGGAAAACACACATAAACAATTTACTAGTTCGTTGCCATAAAAAAGTCAATGTCCTAAAATACCTATCAGGTACTTCTTGGGGAGCAGACAGAAAATCTTTATTAATGGTGTACAAGTCCTTAATTCGTTCTCACTTAGACTATGGCTCACCGGTGTATGGGTCAGCGTCGGACGCAACACTGAGGAGGCTGGATGTATTTCAGAATGCATGTCTGCGAATGTGTCTTGGAGCCCTACGGTGTACACGCGTGGGGCGTTTGGAGGTTGAGGCCAATATACCACCACTAAGTATGCGACGGGACGGCCTATTACTGGCATACGGCCTGTCAACGGCCCGGAAGACTCCACTCGGTTTCATGGCAGCTACTGTTATTAAGCAGCACCACCATCTCCACACTGGTCGACACCGTCCACTAGCTGTCCGCCTTCACACTTTATGCCAGAAGTGTGAAGTGGACCTTGACGGTGTTGACCAGCTTGTGCTACCAACAACAGCCCCTTGGGAGCCCAAAGCCAACACCATTACAAAATGGCTACCCAAGCACAAGCTTGCCATGACCGAGGTGGAGATAGGATATCACTTCCGGGCTCTCGTCGCTAGCCTCCCTCCCACGCTCCACCTGTACACTGACGGGTCCAAGTCGAATGAATGTGTGGGTGCTAGTGTTTGGTCGCGTGAATGTGCCCTCAGGTTCCGTCTACCTTCCCATACATCGGTTTTTTCCTCAGAACTTTTTGCAATTGATAAAGCCATAGATTATGCACTAAATTCAAATCATAACGTAATTGTCATTTTCACGGACTCTATGTCAGCCCTTCAGGCGATAGAGTCAGGGCGCACGGATGCCAATGAAATCCAAGGCAACATCATTAATAAGTTAAATTCACGCCGTAAGTCTTTCTCTTTGTTTTGGGTGCCTGGTCATTCGCGTATTTACGGGAATGAGCAGGCTGACATGCTGGCTAGGTCCGCTGCAGAGCTCCAGGGAGCGTGGAACGTCCGTCGCGATCTGCAGTCATGTCTCTGTCATATTCTGTCATCAACTCCTGTCCCAAGAAATCTTAAATACTCGCTCTATGCTGACGACTGTGCGTTATGGCATTCGTCGCCAAATGCACAGTTCTCGGCTGGAAGGATTCAAATTGCTCTTGACTCCGTCCAACAGTGGGCCTCTCTGTGGGGATTTAAGTTTTCTGTTCCAAAGTGTATCGGTGTAGTTTTCACTCAACGTAAAATTCCCGCTTTGCATATTTCTCTTCAAGGTCAGCCGATACCGTTTCAAAACTCAGTTAAGTTCTTGGGTCTGCATTTTGACAGCAGACTCAATTGGAAAACACACATAAATAATTTACTAGTTCGTTGCCATAAAAAAGTCAATGTCCTAAAATACCTATCAGGTACTTCTTGGGGAGCAGACAGAAAAGCTTTATTAATGGTGTACAAGTCCTTAATTCGTTCTCACTTAGACTATGGCTCACCGGTGTATGGGTCTGCGTCGGACGCAACACTGAGGAGTTTGGATGTATTTCAGAATGCATGTCTGCGAATGTGTCTTGGAACCCTACGGTGTACACGCGTGGGGCGTTTGGAGGTTGAGGCCAATATACCACCACTAAGTATGCGACGGGACGGCCTATTACTGGCATACGGCCTGTCAACGGCCCGCAAGACTCCACTCGGTCTCATGGCAGCTACTGCAATTAAGCAGCACCACCATCTCCACACTGGTCGACACCGTCCACTAGCTGTCCGCCTTCACACTTTATGCCAGAAGTGTGAAGTGGACCTTGACGGTGTTGACCAGCTTGTGCAACAAACAAAAGCCCCTTGGGAGCCCAATGCCAACATTATTATCAAATGGCTACCCAACCACAAGCCTGCCATGACCGGAGTGGAGATAGGCTATCACTTCCGGGCTCTCGTCGCTAGCCTCCCTCCCTCCCTCCATTTGTACACTGACGGCTCCAAGTCGAGTGAATGTGTGGGTGCTAGTGTTTGGTCGCGTGAATGTGCCCTCAGGTTCCGACTACCTTCCCATACATCGGTGTTTTCCTCAGAACGTTTTGCAATTGATAAAGCCATAAACTATGCACTAAATTCAAATCATAACGTAATTGTCATTTTCACGGACTCTATATCAGCCCTTCAGGCGATAGAGTCAGGGCGCACGGATGCCAATGAAATCCAAGGCAATATCATTAATAAGCTAAATTTACGCCGTAAGTATTTCTCTTTGTTTTGGGTGCCTGGTCATTCGCGTATTTACGGGAATGAGCAGGTTGACATGCTGGTTAGGTCTGCTGCAGAGCTCTAGGGAGCGTGGAATCTCCGTCGCGATCTGCAGTCATGTCTCTCGGCTGCAAAATCATCAGTTTACCTCCTGTGGTAAAGTCACTGGGACAACCTCCATCTTCCCACAGTAAAACCCATCCTAGGCGAGTGGGATTCCTCCAATCGCCCCACAAGGCGTCAGGAGATGGTCCTCGGACGCCTCAGGATGGGCTGCACCCTACCCACCCACATGCTGCCCTACATCGCCCACGCCTTCCCACCCCAATGCATCACCTGTCACACTACCCTCTCTATCGACCACATCCTGCTTCACTGTGTGCGTTATCGGGAGGCGCGACGGTCCCTTGCAGCTTGCTGTGAGGCCCGCCGCCTTCCGATGACCCAGACCACCCTTCTGGGTGACCAGCATCCGGATGTGGTCGATAACCTGATGATTTTCCTGGCCGAGACCAACTTAATCAAAGAGTTATGACTTACTTGTATATTTCAATGTTTTTCTTTTTTATTATTGACACTTTGTATATACTGCATTTTCCTTTATTATAAATATGTTTTGAATGAATGATTGTGTCTAGCGTGAATGTTATGCACTTATCCCCAAATTTATTGTAAATACGTATTCGTACGTATCCTCCCCCATTATATGTATGTATCATTTTTGTCCCCCACTTACCCTGACTAATGACTTTAGTTTTGCCTTAGGTTCAGGCCCCAAGAATGAATGTGTATGCTTGATGCGTGACTGAAATTGTATGAATATATTTTTTTTTTTTTTTTTCTATGTACAAATTTAAAATGAATTAAAAAAAAAAAAAAAAAAATCAAACAAACAAACAAATATGTAAATAAATTAGAGGGAAAATTTTTTTTTTTTGATAAATAAAAAAAAAATAAGTTCAAAATTTCATTTATATGGCCTAATACCCTATGCCATGGCTGAT
>JAXIVD010003097.1:28986-33986 GCA_036785275.1 Cancer borealis
AGGACATCACACAGGAAAAATGGAAGGCCTTCACCATACCTAGGCAAGTCCCCGCTTTCTTGGATATGTGGTATGGTAAGGTGACTGATATCATAATATAAAAAGATGAATCTGAGCGAAATGTTTACAGAAAATAGTAAAACACACACACACACACACACACACACACACACACACACACACACACACACACACACACACACACACACACACACACACACACACACACACACACACACACACACACACACTGTTTTGCCGCAGTGCCCTCAGTCCCTCACCCTTCAGTGTTGACGTTCCAGACGGAGTGGAGGCACTGTGGTTGAGAGTGACGCCCCCTTGCCAACCCCGTTACACAGCCTCGATCATCGTATGTGTAGTATACCATCCATCACGTGCAAACACGGCCCAACTGCTCACGGATCACGTCATCGACACTACTGATGAACTTTATTATGAGATTTCCCGCTGCCAAGCTTTCCCTACCGACGACCAGGCAACTGTAGACCTCATCTTCACTGACATCCTCCTCTTCTCTTTCTCTCTCCCTTCCCCCCTCTTTCTCCCTCTCCCACTTCCACCCTTAACTAATCCCTCCTCCTTCTCCCCTTCATCCCCTTCATCCTCATCCTCCTTCCATCTCCCTCCATCTTCCTCCCCTCTCTCTCCCTCCCTCTCCCTCTCTCTCTCTCTCTCTCCCACTTCCCCCCTTAACTAATCCCTCCTCCTTCTCCCCTTCATCCTTTTCATCCTCCTCCTCCTCCCCTTCACCCTCCCCCTCCTCCCCGTCATCCTCTCCCATCTCACTCTCCTCCTATTTCTCCTTCCCCTTACCTTCCCCATCATCTTCTTCCTCCACCATCCGATCTCCTTCGTCCTCCTCTTCTTCCCCCCCTCCTCCTCCTCCTCCTCCTCCTCCTCCTCCTTCTCCTCCTCCTCCTCCTCCTCCTTCTCCTCCTCCTTCTCCTCCTTCTCCTCCTGCTCTCCCTCTTCGTCCTTCCCCTTCTCCTCACCCTCTTTTTTTTACCCCTCCTTCTCTCTATCCTCTACGTCTTCCCGTTTCATCCCCGTTAAGAAAGGTATAAGGTCATCGCCAAAACATCAGCTAACGGTCACGACAAGCAATAGATTCAATATATTAACAAAAGTGACAGAGGAAAACGAAGACACCAAATTAATTGGTGACTCAATAATACGTGACCAGCTCGTTGAATTTTGTTCCCGCTCTAAAAGTTACCACCGTCATTGTTTCCCGGGGGCCAAATTAGACCATATAACCGATTCATACGAAAACACGACCGCTAGCACAACGGAGAACACTTTTCATCATCCATGCGGGAACAAGCAATATTAAACAAAACAAATCGGAGGCCCTCTTAGCTAAGTACCGAAAGATGATAAGAAAATATAAAATGAAGTCCAGTAACATTATCATTTCTGGTATTCTCCCCAGGATAAACACAGCAAGTAGTTTTTACTAACAGACGTTTGATTAACATCTGTAGAGAGGAAGGTGTAGATTGCATTAACCTTTGGGATCAATTCTACAATCTACCAACCCTCTTCCAACACGACGGACTTCACCTCAATCGTGTAGGCTCAGCACGTTTCGAGAGACTGTTACACGAAGCAGTGTTCATCTTCAGGTCAAAAAATGCGTATCAGGCAGCAATACAGTCGAGACCGTAAATACTCGTCCATGCAATCATACAAACTCACGTCCGCACAGTAGTACACTCAATGTGATTCTCCCACGTTTTCCCTTTGAGATAAACCCTCGCCCTCACACTAATTCAAACTCTCGTAATCAAAATCCTCCAGCCATTCACAAAAATATTAAAGTTTGTTACCTAAATGCACGAAGCATTATGAATAAATGTATGGGTATTGAAGAAATCGTTTGCTTGGAGGAATATATCACTGGTATTACGGAGTCTTGGATTGACTCAAAAAACTTTTTTTTTAGCTGAATTTTCACTACCGGGATATAACTTAAACAGCAGCGAAAGACACCAAAGAAAAGGAGACGAGGTACTCCTTTACGTTAATTCTACTCTCCACCCACTTGCATTAACGAAACAAGCGATTGAAAATATCAAAGTAAACTCGCGTATAATAACAATCGGTCTCATTTATCGACCGCCAGTACAGTCACATTCAATCAATGATAAACTATACGAACAACTTGCAGAAATTAGTTGTCAAAATGAAAGTATAATATTCGATGATCTAAATTTACCTGTCACCAAATCGGGATGTCCGCTCACTTCACACTCCGGTCACGATCTCTACGTAAACCTAATAGAAAGTTTTTTTCACCAACATGTCGTACACCCAACTTGAGGAAATAATATTTTAGACATTATTCTTTCAACCGAGTAAAGCCTTGTCAAGAACGTCATTGTAGAATGCGAGTTTAGTTCAATTGACCACAGGGTGATTACATTTAACATTGAAGTAGAAACACCTAAAATAAAGGAAAATAAAGAAAAAGTACCAGATTACAGAAGGGCAGACTTTGATAAATTTAGAAGGTCTCTAGCAAGCTGCAAATGGAATCATTTATTGAATCATAACGATATAAACACTGCATGGCAAGTATTCACGAGCAAACTAAAACAAACGGTAGAATCCTGTATTCCACTACGTAACAGATGTAAAATTCAAAACAGCAAACCTAAATGGTGGAACAGCGAAAAAGCATGCGTATCAAAAATATAAAACAACGAAGGATATTAACGACAAGCTTGAACACGATAGAATACGACGTATCACCAAAGACTGATAAAGAAAAGTAAAAATTTGTCGAACTCCATGTATTAAGCTCGTGCAAATTGAATTCTAAAGAATTTTATAGTTATATCAGAAAAAAAATTACTTACTTCAACTATTGATTCTCTATCGACAGCCAACGGAGAACGCACCGAAAAGGAATTCGTTATGGCTAACGTATTAAATGAGTATTTTGCGTCAGTTTTCACCGATGAAAATAATTCATCGAACCTTTCCACTCCCCGAATGTATAATAATAATACCTACCTAAATACATGCGTATTCCATGAAAACGATACACTAAGTGCGATCAATATCCTGAAAACTAACAAGACACCCGGTCCAGACCAGATTTCACCGAGAATACTAAAGAAGGCCAAAAATGAACTCGTTAAGCCACTTTGCATTATATTCAATAAATCAATATCAACTGCCAGAGTCCCTCGTGACTGGAATTTGGCAAATGTCACTTCGACCCTTAAAAAGTTATTAAATCTCATCCTGGTAATTACCGTCCAATTAGTTTAACATCAATAGTAAGCAAGTTGATGGAATCGATCCTTAGAGACAAAATTGGATATTACTTGGAAAAGAACTAAATAATCAAGGACTCACAACACTGTTTCAGAAATGAGAGAGCATGCCTCACACATTTACTAGATTTTTTCAATGAGGTATATAGTTTGTACGATAACACGAAAGCAGTTGATATAATCTAGTACTTAGATCTCCAGAAAGCGTTCGATAAAGTGCCTCACAAACATCTTTTAAGTAAAGTAAAAGCCCATGGTATAACGAAAAACTTTAGTAAGTGGATAAGAGATTGGTTATTGGAACGTAAACAGCGAGTCGTAATTAACGAAAAACGTCATAGTGGGTAAACGTAAACAGCGGCGTCCCTCAGGGGTCTGTATTTGGACCAATACTTTTTATAATTTACATTAATGATATCGACGAAGATATCACTTGCAAAATTTCGAAACTCGCCGACGACACAAAATTGCTAATAAGGTAAACTCTGAAACTCAGCGCAAACTAATGCAAAACTATTTGAATGCTTTAGTCGATTGGTCCATAATATGGCAAATATACTTTGATTTAGAAGAAAAAAAAAGTCACGTACTCCACGTTGGAATTGGTAACTCCCAAATAAATTATACGTTGGATAACGTTCAACTAAAAAAGTAGTTAAAGAAAAAGACCTTGGTGTAATAGTCTCAACTGACCTTAAACCTGAACTTCAATGCACCGAGGTAGTAAAACCTGCTAATAAATTAGTGTTTTATTGGAAGAGCTTTCGAATTCAAATCAGAAAATATCATATTAACCCTGTATAACTCACTTGTACGTTCCCATCTGAAGTATTTCGTACAGTTCTGGTTACCTTATTACCGTAAAGATATTAATAAATTAGACAGAATTCAACATAGAATAGCCAAAATTATTCCAAGACTGCGCAATTAACCATACGACCAACGTCTTAAATAACTTCATTCATTTTCTCTCACTAAACGCAGACTAAGAGGAGATCTACTAATAAAATTTAAAATGTTCAAAGGATTCACAAATTTAAAACCGAACGACTGTTTTACTATCGACCATTCAAGCATCAACCGCAACAACGGCTTCAAAATAATTGGCAAACGCTTTATAACTAATGAAGCCAAGTACTTTTTCTTCAATCGAGTCGTAAATATATGGAATGGACTGCCCCCAAATGTCGTCAACTCAAGGACAATAAAAACTTTTAAAAATCGTCTCGACAAATCTCTTGAAAGCAATTCCTGGCTGGCAATGTTCGTTACAAAATAACTATTGACATTTTCAAATCTTAAAGATAATTAAGGGATTCATGGTGTAGAGCGACTCAGATTGGTGGGGGGCTGCAGCTATTGGTTGCCAGGGTACGGAGCGATCCCTTCATCCGAAGTAAACGAGAATCAAATCTCTACCTGAACAACAGATGCAGTATGAATCCTACTGGTCTATGTTTACTGCACTAGTTCCCATTTGATATGAGCATACGATTGCGTACCAGCATTAGCGGTAGTCTATTATTGTATAGTATATCATGATATAGTATCCTCTTCTATTTTCTTTTTTTTTTTACTATTTCACACATGCCTCGAAAATTCCATGTAGTTTTTTCTATACTACATTGTATCACTTATTTTCCTGTTAGGTTCGGCTGGAGGGATGGGTGGGAGGGGAGAAGCTGTATTATCCTT
>JAXIVD010003097.1:38986-50084 GCA_036785275.1 Cancer borealis
TAGGTGACCAATGGAAAGAAAAGGGGAACTGATTTAACAATTTAGTTATTTGGTAGAGTGGACTGAGTTTCAATAAGGCACATGGATTCGTGGATTTGTTTCATATCCTTTTTCAAGAGTGTTGAGCACTTTCTCTCACTTACCTTACCACACCAACGGAGGTTATTATTAACACGGAATCACTTTCTCAGATTTTACTTGGGTTATTTATTTATGGTTTACTTTGAATATCACAGGCTGATCATTGAGTCTTAGAAACACAGCTTAGTTATAGTATCAGACAACTTAATGGCTCATGGCAGAAAACATCACCTTCCTCAAAAAGAAAATAAACACACTGAGTTGGCAATACTTATCTCACTTCGAGATACCAAACTGTTCACACATTACAAGTTATACCCTTGACTCCCTTCCCTGAAAAAACATCACCTTCCTCAAAAAGAAAATAAACACACAGAGTTGGCAATACTTATCTCACCCCGAGATACCAAACTCTTCACACATTACAAGTTATACCCTTGACTCCCTTCCCTGAAAAACATCACCTTAAGGTAATATTATAATTTTGTAACTGGACCTGAGAGCAGTTAAAGAACCTTTTCTAAGGGGATTTCCGGAATTAAGGTGATCTCAATGTTTCTGGTTATGCAGACATAGTATAATTCTTCCTCACTAAGTAGGAATACGCGATTCCTACTCCTGAATACATGGGCTAGGTCTATCAGACCGTCCTACGTGACACATAGTTCCCTAAGGCTTAACTCGGAAGTTTGGCATTGGCTTTCTAGCCGTTCATTTAACTACAAAAACAAAAGAAAGTAAATGAGAAATTGGTGTAGCTGTCGTGGAGGCATTCTTTCCCTGTTGACGCGATAAAAGCTTAGTCTCCAATCACAGTATAATTCATTTCCTTAACTCAGAAGTTAATATACAGTCACAATAACATACAAATTACCATGAAAAATATATATTATACACCATGAAATATTATTTTGAAGGGGAACAAGGGACAACAGGAGGCCATGCGGATTTGAAACCACGTTGTCCTTCTTGAAGAGAAGGAAATTGGTATTATTCACTTGTAATAGATCTCAAAAGAGGTTTACATGTATTGTCAGACTACTGGGGAAGATTATGGACTATATAATAATGGCGAGAGGCATTGGATTTCACAAATATTGAGAAATTTCGAGAGCAATCTCACTCACCTGTTGACGCGATAAAAGCTTAGTCTCCAATGACGCCCTCGCTAGGAAAAACGCGGGAGATGAGAAGGGGGAAGGGGGGGTTTCGAGGATATTCCTCCTTTGATCTTATTATTAATTGATAATTGAGACATGAAATAGTTATCAGTTTATAGGAAATTAATTTTGACGCTAAATAAGTGACATTTAGATATCTATTGAACCTGATCTCTGGATTAATATATAGGGGAATATTTTGGTATACGTGACTTTTTGCACGTCGACGGGCCCAGGGGCATGATCACCTCATATGATGCAATATTACGTCATCCTTAACAAAGTTTTGTGAGAAGATTACTAAGTAGGTTAATTATATTAGACTATGGAGAGCATTTTGACAAGTTAAGAACTATTAATAGTGATTAGATTATGATATTAATTTCTTTCCATAGAAAACTGTCTTGTGGAGGGGATGACTGCATAGGATTTGAAAGTTTGGAGAAACAATTCTAATATAAACATTAATATAAACATATAGTATAAAATTATGAATGATATGTGAGTAAAAACATTTATATAATGCAGTATCACCTTGGGAATACAGGATCTAAGGGCATACTAAACAAAACAAAAAAAGGTACATTCAGTAGGCCTGTTTGAGATAAACTTGGAGGCATCACACGACTTTTCCCTCCGGGTGAAATGCTTTTACTCACTAATAATAAAAAAAATACATCTTAACATGTTTACAATTTAGGAACTGGTTTAGTGGTCACTAAAGTTACAATCCACCTTGGTTTTCCATCAGTCTAACATTCACTCGACCTTCCCCACCACTCCACTACTTCTGCAGCCCTTCCTGGCTAAAACGCTGGCAACGTAACATGTGGTTCCTGAGAAACCAATTGCCTGGCTACTGCTGCTACTTGGCTGTAGTTCAGATTATTGTAGGGCACACCCCAGTCCACATACTCATGAGAGAAGTATGGATGATCTCGTCAACTGTACAAGATCCCGGACACTCGGTAGCTAAGTTGAACCTTCCCTACCCTTGGCTTTCACACCAAAACAAACAATAACATAAATTCTCAGTCATTCATCTTCATTTTCTCACAACATTCGCATTCAATCACCCTTCATTCGTTTCCGCAGCAAGTGGTCATACAGGAAGCATTTGACAGAGCTTAGGCTACGTCCTGATGTCTCCTCCACCTCCTAACACCGGCAGACTGTAGCTTAGAGGCCTAATCACACTACTACCAGGTGTGATTCCCTCACGTTAAAGTGGCCTACAGCTTCCTGAACTAGTACATTAAGTGAACTACACACAATCCTGTGAACTTATCTTCTATCTCAAAAGTTCACCACTCCTTCAGGGCTCAAACTAGGCCCGGGGGAATTAAGGTGGATAGTCTAACGACCTGTCACACCTGGGTTGATTCACAAGCAACATACCTCCAAGGGGACTGCAACTTAACACCACTAATTGTCCAAACCTGTTCCTCTACACCTTAAAACTAACACCCATTGTGGCATAGTTCTTTGGGGTTGTTTCTGCCCAGCCACTGTATCCACACTCCTCAATACATCGCTGAGATCCACCACACAGCCGGGGAGGCATCGGTTCATCATTGTCTTTCCCGGCACACAAAACTTCCAGAGGAGTCAGTAACCACTCCTCTTTGTCCACATGTGGCTTTGGTCTTGACTGCCATGTGAAGACTGAGGATCCGATGTCTCCTGTAGAGATCTTGAACTGCCGCGACACGGACTCCAATCCGTTGTCGTGGATCATAGACTGGGGCATTCCGAGGCCTGCGACGTACTGCTCCATGCTCTCCAGAACAGTGTGTGTGTTTTGTTTGTGTTGAAAGTTTAGGGTGCCTCTAAGTTTTTGAATCCTTAACCCACTAACCTTACTTAATTTCATCACTACTAAAAAAAAATAAACTCGAGCTTTACTAAATGATTACGGCAATGTGGGCAAAACCTGACACAAATAGGTGCCTAATTAAACAAAAATAACATCAACTTGCTTCCACAAAATCATTATCTTCCTTTACATCTAACGTTTCCCGAGTTATCCTAACTATAGCGGGATAATCGTTAGGGTACCTTAATCCAGGCTAACTTATTTACTAACTTAATCCAGACTAACTTAACCTAACCCAGAGCTATACCTTAGCAAAAGAATAAATCATGTGTCACGTAGGGCCCTGAATACAACTACTTAATTTATCATTCCTCTTACTTGATTATTGCATGACAAGAAACTTTTTCATCCTCACTTGCTGTGGTAATTGTTAGGTAGTGCTCAAAACACTTTGAATCCCACCGCTTAAGCCACCAGTGTCGTGCCCGGGGGGGGACGGGGGCGTTATTTTATTTATCGTTGTTAATTGTTGTTATGTTTGCCCTTCCTTATTTTGTTTTACTTTCACTTCACTGCTGAAGGACCACCAGTGTGGTGCCTTGTCATTAAATTAACTTCTAATGGGGGACTCTTATGGCAATTAACAAGATATTTACTTTGATTAATTATATTTATTAATAGTCCCTGATGTTGGATATTTCCCTGAATATTAAAAAAAAGAAAGCTGCCACCACCCCCAAAGGTTTAATGAGAATTAGGGGATTCTCAGGGAATTTAGTTTCTTCCTAAAGGGAAGTTAAAATATTCTAAAGAGAAAATAATTACTACCAGGGAAATATAGGTGACCAATGGAAAGAAAAGGGGAACTGATTTAACAATTTAGTTATTTGGTAGAGTGGACTGAGTTTCAATAAGGCACATGGATTCGTGGATTTGTTTCATATCCTTGTTCAAGAGTGTTGAGCACTTTCCCTCACTTACCTTACCACACCAACGGAGATTATTATTAACACGGAATCACTTTCTCAGATTTTACTTGGGTTATTTATTTATGGTATACTTTGAATATCACAGGCTGATCATTGAGTCTTAGAAACACAGCTTAGTTATAGTATCAGACAACTTAATGGCTTATGGCAGAAAACATCACCTTCCTCAAAAAGAAAATAAACACACAGAGTTGGCAATACTTATCTCACCCCGAGATACCAAACTCTTCACACATTACAAGTTATACCCTTGACTCCCTTCCCTGAAAAACATCACCTTCCTCAAAAAAAAAATAAACACACAGAGTTGGCAATACTTATCTCACCCCGAGATACCAAACTCTTCACACATTACAAGTTATACCCTTGACTCCCTTCCCTGAAAAACATCACCTTAAGGTAATATTATAATTTTGTAACTGGGCCTGAGAGCAGTTAAAGAACCTTTTCTCAGGGGACTTCCGAAATTAAGATGATCTCAATGTTTCTGGTTATGCAGACATAGTATAATTCTTCCTCACTAAGTAGGAATACGCGATTCCTACTCCTGAATACATGGGCTGGGTCTATCAGACCGTCCTACGTGACACATAGTTCCCTAAGGCTTAACTCGGAAGTTTGGCATTGGCTTTCTAGCCGTTCATTTAACTACAAAAACAAAAGAAAGTAAATGAGAAATTGGTGTAGCTGTCGTGGAGGCATTCTTTCCCTGTTGACGCGATAAAAGCTTAGTGTCCAATCACAGTATAATTCATTTCCTTAACTCAGAAGTTAATATACAGTCACAATAACATACAAATTACCATGAAAAATATATATTATACACCATGAAATATTATTTTGAAGGGGAACAGGGGACAATAGGAGGCCATGCGGATTTGAAACCACGTTGTCCTTCTTGAAGAGAAGGAAATTGGTATTATCCACTTGTAATAGATCTCAACAGAGGTTTACATGTATTGTCAGACTACTGGGGAAGATTATGGACTATATAATAATGGCGAGAGGCATTGGATTTCACAAATATTGAGAAATTTCGAGAGCAATCTCACTCACCTGTTGACGCGATAAAAGCTTAGTCTCCAATGACGTCCTCGCTAGGAAAAACGCGGGAGATGAGAAGGGGGAAGGGGGGGTTTCGAGGATATTCCTCCTTTGATCTTATTATTAATTGATTATTGAGACATGAAATAGTTATCAGTTTATAGGAAATTAATTTTGACGCTAAATAAGTGACATTTAGATATCTATTGAACCTGATCTCTGGATTAATATATAGGGGAATATTTTGGTATACGTGACTTTTTGCACGTCGACGGGCCCAGGGGCATGATCACCTCATATGATGCAATATTACGTCATCCTTAAGAAAGTTTTGTGAGAAGATAACTAAGTAGGTTAATTATATTAGACTATGGAGAGCATTTTGACAAGTTAAGAACTATTAATAGTGATTAGATTATGATATTAATTTCTTTCCATAGAAAACTGTCTTGTGGAGGGGATGACTGCATAGGATTTGAAAGTTTGGAGAAACAATTCTAATATAAACATTAATATAAACATATAGTATAAAATTATGAATGATATGTGAGTAAAAACATTTATATAATGCAGTATCACCTTGGGAATACAGGATCTAAGGGCATACTAAACAAAACAAAAAAAGGTACATTCAGTAAGCCTGTTTGAGATAAACTTGGAGGCATCACACGACTTTTCCCTCCGGGTGAAATGTTTTTACTCACTAATAATTTTAAAAAATACATCTTAACATGTTTACAATTTAGGAACTGGTTTAGTGGTCACTAAAGTTACAATCCACCTTGATTTTCCATCAGTCTAACATTCACTCGACCTTCCCCACCACTCCACTACTTCTGCAGCCCTTCCTGGCTAAAACACTGGCAACGTAAATGTGGTTCCTGAGAAACCAATTGCCTGGCTACTGCTGCTACTTGGCTGTAGTTCAGATTATTGTAGGGCACACCCCAGTCCACATACTCATGAGAGAAGTATGGATGATCTCGTCAACTGTACAAGATCCCGGACACTCGGTAGCTAAGTTGAGCCTTCCCTACCCTTGGCTTTCACACCAAAACAAACAATAACATAAATTCTCAGTCATTTATCTTCATTTTCTCACAACATTCGCATTCAATCACCCTTCATTCGTTTCCGCAGCAAGTGGTCATACAGGAAGCATTTGACAGAGCTTAGGCTACGTCCTGATGTCTCCTCCACCTCCTAACACCGGCAGACTGTAGCTTAGAGGCCTAATCACACTACTACCAGGTGTGATTCCCTCACGTTAAAGTGGCCTACAGCTTCCTGAACTAGTACATTGTGTGAACTACACACAATCCTGTGAACTTATCTTCTACCTCAAAAGTTCACCACTCCTTCAGGGCTCAAACTAGGCCCGGGGGAATTAAGGTGGATTGTCTAACGACCTGTCACACCTGGGTCGATTCACAAGCAACATACCTCCAAGGGGACTGCAACTTAACACCACTAATTGTCCAAACCTGTTCCTCTACACCTTAAAACTAACACCCATTGTGGCATAGCTCTTTGGGGTTGTTTCTGCCCAGCCACTGTATCCACACTCCTCAATACATCGCTGAGATCCACCACACAGCCGTGGAGGCATCGGTTCATCATTGTCTTTCCCGGCACACAAAACTTCCAGAGGAGTCAGTAACCACTCCTCTTTGTCCACATGTGGCTTTGGTCTTGACTGCCATGTGAAGACTGAGGATCCGATGTCTCCTGTAGAGATCTTGAACTGCCGCGACACGGACTCCAATCCGTTGTCGTGGACCATAGACTGGGGCATTCCGAGGCCTGCGACGTACTGCTCCATGCTCTCCAGAACAGTGTGTGTGTTTTGTTTGTGTTGAAAGTTTAGGGTGCCTCTAAGTTGTTGAATCCTTAACTCACTAACCTTACTTAATTTCATCACTACTAAAAAAAAATAAACTCGAGCTTTACTAAATGATTACGGCAATGTGGGCAAAACCTGACACAAATAGGTGCCTAATTATACAAAAATAACATCAACTTGCTTCCACAAAATCATTATCTTCCTTTACATCTAACGTTTCTCGAGTTATCCTAACTATAGCGGGATAATCGTTAGGGTATCTTAATCCAGGCTAACTTATTTACTAACTTAATCCAGACTAACTTAACCTAACCCAGAGCTATACCTTAGCAAAAGAACAAATCATGTGTCACGTAGGGCCCTGAATACAACTACTTAATTTATCATTCCTCTTACTTGATTATTGCATGACAAGAAACTTTTTCATCCTCCCTTGCTGTGGTAATTGTTAGGTAGTGCTCAAAACACTTTGAATCCCACCGCTTAAGCCACCAGTGTCGTGCCGGGGGGGGACGGGGGCGTTATTTTATTTATCGTTGTTAATTGTTGTTATTTTTGCCCTTCCTTATTTTGTTTTACTTTCACTTCACTGCTGAAGGACCACCAGTGTGGTGCCTTGTCATTAAATTAACTTCTAATTGGGGACTCTTATGGCAATTAACAAGATATTTACTTTGATTAATTATATTTATTAATAGTCCCTGATGTTGGATATTTCCCTGAATATTAAAAAAAGAAAGCTGCCACCACCCTAAAAGGTTTAATGAGAATTAGGGGATTCTCAGGGAATTTAGTTTCTTCCTAAAGGGAAGTTAAAATATTCTAAAGAGAAAATAATTACTACCAGGGAAATATAGGTGACCAATGGAAAGAAAAGGGGAACTGATTTAACAATTTAGTTATATGGTAGAGTGGACTGAGTTTCAATAAGGCACATGGATTCGTGGATTTGTTTCATATCCTTGTTCAAGAGTGTTGAGCACTTTCCCTCACTTACCTTACCACACCAACGGAGATTATTATTAACACGGAATCACTTTCTCAGATTTTACTTGGGTTATTTATTTATGGTATACTTTGAATATCACAGGCTGATCATTGAGTCTTAGAAACACAGCTTAGTTATAGTATCAGACAACTTAATGGCTCATGGCAGAAAACATCACCTTCCTCAAAAAGAAAATAAACACACTGAGTTGGCAATACTTATCTCACCTCGAAATACCAAACTCTTCACACATTACAAGTTATACCCTTGACTCCCTTCCATGAAAAACATCACCTTCCTCAAAAAGAAAATAAACACACAGAGTTGGCAATACTTATCTCACCCCGAGATACCAAACTCTTCACACATTACAAGTTATACCCTTGACTCCCTTCCCTGAAAAACATCACCTTAAGGTAATATTATAATTTTGTAACTGGGCCTGAGAGCAGTTAAAGAACCTTTTCGCAGGGGATTTCCGAAATTAAGATGATCTCAATGTTTCTGGTTATGCAGACATAGTATAATTCTTCCTCACTAAGTAGGAATACGCGATTCCTACTCCTGAATACATGGGCTGGGTCTATCAGACCGTCCTACGTGACACATAGTTCCCTAAGGCTTAACTCGGAAGTTTGGCATTGGCTTTCTAGCCGTTCATTTAACTACAAAAACAAAAGAAAGTAAATGAGAAATTGGTGTAGCTGTCGTGGAGGCATTCTTTCCATGTTGACGCGATAAAAGCTTAGTCTCCAATCACAGTATAATTCATTTCCTTAACTCAGAAGTTAATACACAGTCACAATAACATACAAATTACCATGAAAAATATATATTATACACCATGAAATATTATTTTGAAGGGGAACAGGGGACAACAGGAGGCCATGCAGTTTTGAAACCACGTTGTCCTTCTTGAAGAGAAGGAAATTGGTATTATCCACTTGTAATAGAGCTCAACAGAGGTTTACATGTATTGTCAGACTACTGGGGAAGATTATGGACTATATAATAATGGCGAGAGGCATTGGATTTCACAAATATTGAGAAATTTCGAGAGCGATCTCACTCACCTGTTGACGCGATAAAAGCTTAGTCTCCAATGACGCCCTCGCTAGGAAAAACGCGGGAGATGAGAAGGGGGAAGGGGGGGTTTCGAGGATATTCCTCCTTTGATCTTATTATTAATTGATTATTGAGACATGAAATAGTTATCAGTTTATAGGAAATTTATTTTGACGCTAAATAAGTGACATTTAGATATCTATTGAACCTGATCTCTGGATTAATATATAGGGGAACATTTTGGTATACGTGACTTTTTGCACGTCGACGGGCCCAGGGGCATGATCATTTCATATGATGCAATATTACGTCATCCTTAACAAAGTTTTGTGAGAAGATTACTAAGTAGGTTAATTATATTAGACTATGGAGAGCATTTTGACAAGTTAAGAACTATTAATAGTGATTAGATTATGATATTAATTTCTTTCCATAGAAAACTGTCTTGTGGGGGGGATGACTGCATAGGATTTGAAAGTTTGGAGAAACAATTCTAATATAAACATTAATATAAACATATAATATAAAATTATGAATGATATGTGAGTAAAAACATTTATATAATGCAGTATCACCTTGGGAATACAGGATCTAAGGGCATACTAAACAAAACAAAAAAGGGTACATTCAGTAGGCCTGTTTGAGATAAACTTGGAGGCATCACATCGAATTGAGGGAAAACACAATCAACACAACAATAGTAAATGAGGTGCACAAGCACTGCAAACAATTAAACCAGGCAAGCATGAAGAAGAAAAGGACTTGACGTCTGACTACATAATACATGCTGGTGATGTTTTGTGTGGTCACTCGTCTATTCTGAGGCACGGCTACTCTCCTCATGGGATGTTGGTGGAGATCATGGTGCCTCTTCGAAAGGGTGGCTGGGCTAATGTTAGTAACAGTTAGAACTTCAGGGCGATTACACTTAAAAGCTTAATCAGTACTACAGTGTATGGATGTACTTTAGACGCAAGCAAGTCCTTCGACAGGGTTAGCTATTGTATACGGTTTGACACTTTGTTGAAACGTGATATGTGTCCACTAGTATGTAGACTGTTGCTTAATATGTATATTAATTAAAAAAAGACGATTAAAGTGGAATGATTCGTTATCCAGTAAATTTAGAGGTAGTAATGGAGTAAAAGCATGGGTGATTTCTCCAGTATTGTACTGTGTTTATGTAGACGGGCTGCCCTTCGAACTCCGGGACTCTATTATGAGCTGCCACATGGACGGCACCTACATGTTGAAGCCTTCGGGTTTGCAGAGGATCTCAAGGGTCTGGCGCCATGTATGTCTGAACTTGATAAGATGATAAACATTTGTGTTATATATGCAGCTAGATATGTTATCATATGTAATGAAAAGAAAAGTAAGATCATTGTTGTTCACGGTAAGAGAAGGGTTAATACTATTTCAAACATCGTAAATAATGGTAAGACTATCGATGTTGATGAAATCTTGGACATATTGTTAGCGGTAATATTTTTGTGTGTGATACTTTTAATTGTGTGACTGATCTTTATGTGCAATCTAATTCCTTTATATCATGTGTTTTTAAGGTTGGAATGTCTCACACAATGAGTCATTTGTTTTTTTTAATATTGTTCTAGTTTTTATGGAAGTCAGCATTTTAATTAGTGTGATGTAGAGACGGTGTACTGAGCGTGGGAGGTCACAGTGCGCCGCTTGTGGAAGGTGCCATGGACCGACCACTCACTGTAACATGCTCCCTCATATAGCTCAAGTAATGCCCTCAGAGCTGTGGTTTGCTACTATTACAAAATAAATATTGGCTTCAAACAACTCTGTCATTCGAATGATTGGAAGAATGGTTTTCTATGAGAAACATTAGCATGTGGGAATCAGGATACCCTTTTTTATTTACATCACAAACCTGTGGGAAAATGTGTGAAAGAGGGAATATAAAATTGAAAATGGCAAAGAGGAGAATTAAATTGTTTAATAGATATGAAAGTTTAGAAAGTGGTGAGATGCTAAAAAAAAAAAGTTGTATAAAACTGTAAATATTTTAGCGTTGACATTGATACAGGAGGATTCATGGAAAGAGAAGAGAACCATAGAGTAAAAGAAGGAGAAAACATTTTG
>JAXIVD010003098.1:0-49871 GCA_036785275.1 Cancer borealis
ATGCTGTGTTAGAATTCTTGGATACATGTCTGCCATGTTGATCAATACACCACAACATACTGTAACAAAAAAGTTTTGATGGCCATGTAAGCTTGAAATTTATATAATCTGATACTATAATTTGTCTAGAATATATATCTAGTTTTAAATAACTATAAAACAGGTTATACATCCTGTATTTCTTAAATTGTGATTTATGAATAATTCATGAAAATCAATCATTGATTACTTTCACCAAAGTAATGAGAGAATATTAAAAATGTAGCAGGATAATTAGTTCTATAATTACCTTGTTTTACCAGACTCCACAGGATAATGAACTTGGTTGCATGGATCGCTTGTCTCGGCTTCATCTGCCACACATCCACAATCACCATCATAGACTCCCACCAACACATACACACTACAACTCAGTGTAAGTTCATGATAGGTGTAAAATGATTCAGCAAAACTATGGATATCTTCAAAAATAACACTTGTGTTAGTAGAAAATAATATAGTTTGCTACAAATGTACATTGTACGTACAAGTAGGATTAAAGGAGAGATATTTTTCACGAAGTCAATTACATTCCTACAGCACTATTGGCAGTGTGTGATGTTACAGCTTTTAATAAAAATATATTAGAGATAGAATTCCCTATTAGATTAGCACCATATTAGTAATGCTAAAACTTAATTAAAAGCAAACTAAAAACATTTAAAAGATAATCCTAAGTACAGCTTAAAAAACAGTATCGATCCTTCTCATTTAACTATATTTTTCAGATGAATGTGGACACATACACTTCCTACTGACTAGTAATGCAAGCGCAAGCCAGGCAAACGCTACCAATTTTTAGAAACTTGATGGCTTAAGTCAACTTGAGACTGGCAGTGACACAATATGCAGGCAAGAAAGTAGAAAGAAATCATTCATAACCAGCACAAGGAGGTACAATAGGTCATGGCAGAAGGCTGGAACCATCTTAAAGCCACTTACCTCTTTCAAAGTCATGTACTGACACAGATGAAATACATATTCGTGTAAAACATTAGTCTTCATACAATCATATATGCAACACCTATACAACATGACAACATCTAGTGTTAGAAATATATCACGGTGGTCCTTATTGTAAAATCACAGCTTCATCTTTTTATTGTAGATGCAAGTGTTACACAAGAAAGGTCTGTTCAGAACCTGAACTTCATCTCACTGATGTGGATTATGCACCTCAAGTGAAGCTATTCCCCCTCTAAGAGACGACCATCACACCACAATAAAGCCACATAACAATTATCACATCCAAGGCACTGTCAAGTGTCAATCAGTTTTCATTATAATTTTCTTTACAACATTACGTATGTCCAAATAAAACACACTATGCAGCTCAGGGATTCAGCACACTCAGCTGGTTACTTTGTAGTAGAAAAAAAAGTTAATTAACCACTATAATGGCTGAATGTGAGTCTCAGCAAACAGGACAGCACTGGTCTGGTTCTTGCCTCGGTGCATCACAGGTCACGGCTGGACACTCAGTTACTCGACATCGGACATTTCCTCTCTGAAAAATAACAATAAAAAAATTGCTGAACAAAATATCGTGATATTCTACTTATTCCTATGATACAGAGAGAGAGAGAGAGAGAGAGAGAGAGAGAGAGAGAGAGAGAGAGAGAGAGAGAGAGAGAGAGAGAGAGAGAGAGAGAGAGAAGAGAGAGAGAGAGAGAGAGAGAAGAGAGAGAGAAGAGAGAGAGAGAGAGAGAGAGAGAGAGAGAGAGAGAGAGAGAGAGAGAGAGAGAGAGAGAGAGAGAGAGAGAGAGAGAGAGAGAGAGAGAGAGAGAGAGAGAGAGAGAGAGAGAGAGAGAGAGAGAAGAGGTATATATACAATATATATATATATATATATATATATATATATATATATATATATATATATATATATATATATATATATATATATATATATATATATATATATATATATAATCTCTGTGGTGGGTACTGTAAGAACACTACCACAGTATTCCCTGCAGATTGTAAAATGCTACAAAATAAAAAGAGACGGAGTGAGGGGGCAAGGAGGGTGGTCATGGTGCAGTGGGAAACATGCTCAGCTAGCAACTGAGAGAGCCCGGGTTTGATTCTTGTGTCATCCATGCTATCCATTGAGGAGATATCATTACAGTACATAATCTGTTCACACCTAAGAACTGAAAATAGGTACCCAAATGTAATTTGACGTTGCCTGTCGTATTTTGGGGAAGGATACATGATAAAAAGCTGACATATCTGCTTTAATGCTTCCTCGTAAAGTCGATAGGAATTAAGCCCAAGAATTTCCTTGGGTCTGGGAAGCCAGTCTGCCATGGATGGAGGTAAGCCAACAGATAGCAGTCAGTGGACCTATTTCACATACATTAGCAACACCAGAGAAAACCTTAGAAAATGCTGGACAGTCAAATCACACATTGCTGCTGTCTTAAGTAAAGTAGAGATATTAATCCCTACTTTTTCATGTCAGTTCCTGTTAATCGCTGGTCGGCACGTGACCTCAAGGTTGGGAGTTTGATCCTAGCTCATGGCAGCTTCTTGGTGAGAGGGGCAATGCTCTCTCGTTAACCCTAGCAGGACTATATGGTCTATAGATGCCTAGTTCTGGGGAATTATCTAATAACCTTTAATCTTATTAATCGCTCAACTCACCCGACACTTGCATATGGTACAAGAGTCTTTGTGCCACTCTTCCCCGGGGAGACGGCGGTGGTTGGACTCATCCACACACATTTTTCTCCTCCTTTTCCTTGGTGTTCCTCCACACAAGTGCACTATGGTGTTCACCTGTTGGCAATAAATACATCATTACATTCATGGCAGTGAAAATGTATATTAAATTTAGATGAAAGTCAATACTGTTTGAGTTCCTGTACTTTTAATATTTTTATTCATTATATTATGAATACATGAGAAGAACAGACACCAAAAGACCTATTGATCTATAACTATGGTATCTGCTTGACTACATACTACTACAAGTACACTAAGAGTTTGAGAACAGGATAGACACAGAACAAGGCTCTCTCCCAACAGATAGAAGGGAACACCATGACCTTGTAGAAAACATGGCCATGGACATTTTATAGTAAAAACTGAAAATAGAGGAGTATACTATACTATACTATACAATACTATACTAGACTAAACTACCACTACTGATGGTACATCCTGGATGGGGAATAACATAAATATTGTATCAAATACTGCTACTACTTATGCATTTTTATTGAGATTTTTATACGAAACTGAAATCTATGAAGTGATGTATAAGTATGTAGTTGTTTTACCTTGCTATTAAGTTCAACAACAGTTTTTGAAAGTTGTTCCACCAAAGTTTCAATTCCTTCAATGCGTTGCTCGGTGAGGTCCTCCTCGTAGTTCCCAAGGTCATCAGTGTTGAGGTCAGACTTGGTGGTGTGAAGTGGTTCTCTCTCTTCTCTTCTCTCAGGACGGTGTGTTAGTCTGCTGATAAGAAAACACAAAGTCAAATATCTTATTGAAACTTGACATTGTACATTGGTCATTATAATTCATCAATATTTCTTTTTTCTAATTACTCATTCATCTCTCTCTCTCTCTCTCTCTCTCTCTCTCTCTCTCTCTCTCTCTCTCTCTCTCTCTCTCTCTCTCTCTCTCTCTCTCTCTCTCTCTCTCTCTCTCTCTCTCTCTCTCTCTCTCTCTCTCTCTCTCTCTCTCTCTCTCTCTCTCTCTCTCTCTCTCTCTCTCTCTCTCTCTCTCTCTCTCTCTCTCTCTCTCTCTCTCTCTCTCTCTCTCTCTCTCTCTCTCTCTCTCTCTCTCTCTCTCTCTCTCTCTCTCTCTCTCTCTCTCTCTCTCTCTCTCTCTCTCTCTCTCTCTCTCTCTCTCTCTCTCTCTCTTCAATTCAATATAAGGAAGTTATTTACATACTAACCTTTGTTCATCTTCATAAGAAAATGAGTCATTCCTCAACACATTATTAATATGAGTGATATAATTTTCTTCACTCCTGTACGTCTGCCTCTTGCCTCTCTCCATCATGAGGTGTTCCCGGTCCTCAACGTATGAGAACTCAGCCTGCCGTCTGAAGCGGTAACCCGGGGCTTGCGTTAGGCTGATGAAGTTGCCGGCATTCCTGCAATCTGGAAGAAAAGAATACTAATTACATTAACAACCTCAATATTAATTTATATTTAGTACTTCAGAATATATAAATGAACTACTTAAGGAGGGTACGTCATGGATTAAATGTTATGGAATTCCCTTCATACTGAACACCAATTATGTTTGTATACATGTTAATATATCTATATATTTATACTTCATGCCCAATGTCAAGCAGTTTTCCTCTTCCCTGTTAGATGATTCCTGCATGAAGCACCTCAGGACACAGGCCTTGCTTGGTGTGGAAGGTGCCTATACCTGTCTGCACAAATGACCAATGCTTGTATAACAATCTTTATATTGATGCTTCATTCACATTCTAAATACATGACATTTTATTGGCATTCTTGTGATGCACATAAAGTATGTATGGAAGTGAGACAAGATGACGAAACGAGAGACGAGACAAGACGATGAAAGAGTGAGAAAGATTTTCACTCTTTTGAAGCAGCCCTTGAGCTACATTTCAGCAAGTACTTAAAGTTATGACATTTTTATAATGGTATTTGTCATCCCTCTGTATACCAGCAGCAGAAGCTTCCCTCAATGTGCATCCATTCCAGTATCCTTACTCATTAAACAACACCAATACCTTACTATGAGTTACATTCACCTTAAGTCATGTTTCTTGCATACATTTCCAAGCAATTCCTACTCATCCTTACTCAGCAAGACTGCATCATCTGCATATAGAAGCACAGTCACAAGCACTCTCCACACCCTCATTGAACAGCCAGGTGGGTATAACACATCCCAAATGTCAAATTAGAGAACTCGATCAAATTATTTTCAACCTACTCAGCTGTCTTCACATCCTCATACATTATTCAAACTCAGCAATTTTCCAACTCAATACATCTTTAACACTTTTCACAAACCTTCCCTTTCAACTTTATCATATGCTTCATTTATATCCATTAAACAAATTGAGACAAAATAATGAAATCTTCCTCAGTGACCTGCTTAATATAGGTAGACCTACAGTTCTTTAACACAATTCTCCAAGTGTGCAAGGATGACACCATCCTTATATGTATTCATAAAGGGTCCGTTAGATTACATGGTGAGATTTAAAAGAACTTTATTAATTGTGGAAATTTGTGAAAGAAAATTATTACAATCATAAAGACAGAATAACACGATGCAAAATTTTCTTTATGGGAATTTTTGCATTGTGTTACCAAAATAAAATGAAGGAAGCCAAGTACATAACAAAACACAAGAACAACAAACACCTGAACACCTGTTGGTCTATAACTACAGTATCTACTGGACTACATACTATTACTAGAACACTAGATGTAGGAGAACAGGATAAAACAGAAGAAGGCTCTCTCCCCGCCCACCTCTCCCTCCAGTAACATGCCAACAGGAAACAGTTAGAAGGAAATACCGTGTACCTTGTTAAAGATGAGGAAATGGAAATTTTATAGTAAAAAAATTATGTTGTTATGTAGCAGATGAAGTAGTAAGAAGCTAGTCAGATACCTTTAACCTTTACGATTTAGTAATATTATTGTACTAGAAAACTCACAGAAAACAAGGAAGAAGAGCAAGAATTCCAAGTGCAAAGTGATGTCATTTGAAAATGGTACAGCAGGAAATTCTAATCACAATATAAAGCTGACTGATGCACACACACAGCATTATCACAAGTTTAACAGCAAAATAAACCAGCAGTGCAAGGAAGCAACACTCGGTAGTTCAGGTTTCCTGTCTATTTCCGAGTAATCATAATTGTAGTGAATTTACAGCTCAATCTGCACTGTAAAAAATGGGTGAATATCATTGTGGGTTACATTACCTGTACAACAATCAGTCCATAAACGTAAATTAACGTATGGTACGCTGGAGCACTGTACAAAGGCTGGAGATTGTTCCCTTGGCAAGATGAAGACATCCGACGTAACATCCTTAATATCATCGCCGTTGTCACACATCACCCGGCCAAGCGAGGTCTGTTTGATTTGCTGCAGCTGTTCCTTCTTGAAGATATTTGGATTTTCATACCAGAACCTACAAGCAAATTCAGAACCATTACTAACATAACCTTATTCACCACATTCAAATTAAAAACAGTTGGAGCTAAAAGGGAATAAAGATTGCCTTCTATACATCATATAAATCTTGGAACAATACTGAAAAAATTGACACAAAAAAGCCAAATACATAGACTATATTATAAGATATATTTAGATTTTCAAAACAACACACAATCTGCAACATTTTCCCCCTCAAGGCAAGTCCTACCTGTCTCCATCCCTGATCCGCCTGAACTGGTCCACCAGGAGACATAGGAAGGTGGGGCCCACACGCCCACCCTCAACAGGGTCTTCCAACAGTCCACCAACCCACAGATCAACGTTTCCTAGAAGGCAGTATTGTAAAATGTGGTAAAATGTGCATGTATTTAGCGCTGACATAACTATTAATTGTTGTCATTCACTTTACAGCTACATTATGATAGTAATAATGCTCTAATCACTTGAGTAAAAGTGACATTACCAATATCTACTTGATGAGATGGGTTTGTACCAATAAGTTAATACACATGTATGAAATTTACTCCTTATCTTTGTAAGGAACATAACTCAAGCAATGCGCTATGTTTCAACATCAGTTTCAGTGATTATCAAAGTAATAAAGGTAAGGTTCATCAGCACAAGTTATATCATAAAATTTAAATAAACTGACACCCTGTATTACCTGGGTGACCATACAATTGCTTTAAGCTGTCTCGAACACCGGTAGAAGATATTTCGGAGCTCAGTTGGTCAAAGTTTTCGGGCACAGAGAGGTTGCATATCTGCCGCCACTCTGTGTAGCCCGGCAGTGCATGGTCACGGCCGCGCTGGATGTTAAGGGAAGCCAAGTCCAACGCCACCTCATGGGCGGCTCGGAACAACTTCTCTGTCAACTCTGTGTTCAAAAACTGACCTGGAACCTAGGAAAAGATGACAACACAGATATGACTTCACAGCAGTTGTAGTTAACATTCTTGTAAATCCATAACAGTTATTGAAAAGGATAGATGTAAGAGTTTTAAACTTGTATTGCACATCTTGGGGACAAAACTTTGAACCTCACAGTGGCTGGCATTAAAAATATATCAATTGGTAACCATTAGCAAATTATATTAAAATTACAAATAATAATTACTTTTAGCTTAGCAGGAGAGGCAATCAATCCTCTTAGGAGTGGATCAATGCCTCCTTCTTCCACTATCCTCCAAGGACTGAAGAATGCTTTGTGGAGTGGTAAATGACCTTCTGGAATGCGCTGGAAGGTTGCATTTAACCGCTGCAGAATGGGATTGATTAAAGAATGTCCGAACCTGCAACAAAGCAAAGGAAAATCTATGTAAGAATTAGTTCTGCCCAAAATAATTATGAATATTAGGTCAAATCAATACAATAACTATCATACCATTTCATTAACATATATATACACAAGCTATTTCTACTTGTGTTTTATAAATGTCACAAAAAAAATTACATAATTTTCATATGAATCACAAATGGTTATTTAAAGAAAAAAAATTATTATTTTGAGTTAATGACTGACAACAAAACTCTAGTATAAAGATTTATAACATGAACTTAAAAATAAATACCTGTAAGCTGCTGTAGCAAACACGTTACTGATGGTTATGTCTAAGTTTTGGTTGTACCCTGAGTACGTGCCCAGTACCTCCATGCCCCGGGGACCAATGATGTGTGGCAGCCAGTGGGTGTAGGTGATGTGTTGCATCTCAGCCCCAACAAGCTGAAAAGAAGGGACTACATTTATGAGATAACACTTTACGGTTTATTAAAATTAAATCATCACTAATAAGTAAAGATCTGTTTATAGAAAAAAATCAAATATAACCACATACCTTTCTGGCTTCATGGAACACTGTATCGCTATCCCAGTGAGGATTCATCTGTTTGAAAGCATCAGCTATTCTGTTGTGTTCCCTAAACCATAACATGTGCATTGCTGTCAAGCCAGCCTGCAAAGGAATACATCATTATTAACACATGAGGAACAAACACATATCTATAGATGGAAAGAAGTCACCATAATAACATGTGAACAGTTATATAAAACAGCTGAAATACAAATAAAATTACCTGTTCATTAGCTCTGATATCCCCTGCCAAGAAGCAGTCTACGCCACTCTCACTCAGGTCTCTTCGGCAATCAACAGGAGCACCATTACTGAAGGGCATCAAAGGCTTCCCCGTTGGACCAAAGTTTCCATGTCTCAACTTTCCCTCGTAATGAGTCAAGTTGCGTAAAAGTCTCACTTCTACAGCACTTGATCCATATACCTGTGTGTGTTGAGAATAGATTTGAATTCAATTTGTAATTATAATTGATCATACTATTAATAACTTACAAAGATGGATAAATATTTTAATCATACCTTCTTCAATAAAATCAATACAACAACTTGCGACTAAATATCTTCACTGTGAGATGAACATGGAGGTATTAGGTACAACATTATCTTTATTCTAACCTGTGATGCATCTAAATATGATGTCAGCTGGTTGATCTGTTCCCTTGGAAGTACTGTGTCGAAGAAAACTGAAGTCATCCCTGAGCCACACACGGCAGATGAGCGAGTGAACTCCATACAGCGGTGGTTCCTGATGCGAGGGTCACCAGGAGGAATCTCGATGGGGAAGCAAGGCGAGGCGTAGTCACATGTCCTGCCACAAAGGGAAGAGTTAACAGATTATCATTCTATTTATAGCAGATTAAGTTATTGAGATTTACCCCATTTGAGGACCCCGTTTCATGTCTTCTTTGGACTACCTACTAATCCTTTACCTTCTATCTGAATTCTAAAGCATGAAGGTTTCTATATACCTTTGGCAGCTCTGTCCGTCATGGAAACTCTCCGAGGATATGGAAGGCAGGGTGTGGTCGAGATCATGATCCACAAACTGCCCCCATTGCATCAACATGTGTGTGCAGTGATGGTCTGGTGACACATCCTCTGTACTGATGACGTGCGAGGAAACCAGCCGAGCGCTAGGCTTGAAGAAACCATGATAGCGTTTTGTTTTGGACCAACCTGAGGGTGAAGGACAGGTAAGGACACTTGATATGGGAAGAAATATGTACATAAAATATTGACTATATTGAATTACTGTGAGAAGCTTGGTTTTGATATAGTAGTAAAATTGCACAAAGGAAAAAGGAGTGTGTTACTGAAGAGGGAAGAGTGGTTTGCTGAATTGTGTTTAGTTGATAAGATCATTATATTTTTGAGCTACTGAAGATTACAAATTCATTACTACCCACAAATTATGAAAGGATCAGAATGTTAAGATGCAAGACATTCTAAGATATTTAAAACCTTTCACTGACATAAATCTAATTACTTACCAACAGGAGTATTGAATCCGTTTTCATAAATAGGAGTAAGTACGCGTCTGAAGCCGGTGAGTGATGAGCCCCAGAGTGGATTCTTGAAGTTGTTGCAGGTGCCATCAATGCTGCGGTACTTGCTATGGAAACACATGTCATCACAGTACACTGTCCGGCGGTGGGCAAGGCAGCCGGACAGATTCCTCAGCAGCAGCAGTTTTTCAGGAGAAAGAAGATCCTGGTAGTTATAGGCTGAAAAAAGTTATGGAGTTAGGTAGATGCTTCAAAAATCATCTATATCTATCTGACATTTTTCTTAAAGGAGGGTAGCTAAGTGAAGATAACTACATATATACATACACATGCATTTAGGAAAACTATTACCACTACTGCAACATTACGGTCGCTAAAATACTTACATGTAAGATTGAATATCATGCCAGAGTCTACATGGTTCCTGACAATATTCAAAGTTTGTTCTATCTTTTCAGCAGCTCTGGCAATTTCTCTCCCTTCAGACGTTGGAAAGCGGAATATTCTCAGAAGTTCATGAGGGTTTGGAGAGCGTGTTTTGTCTCGCCGGAACAATTGGCTGTAAAACACGAAGCTGACATGAATGTGTGTGCATAGCATGATATAACAAAAATGTAATCAGTTCAAGAGTGAAGGTTGATAATTAAACAAGCATCATAAGTAATCGCCATACACAATGAACATGGGTATGTAAATAATCAAAATGTCTCAGTTTCACACGTATACATCATAAAATTCATGCAAACTCAATTTTTCAAACCTAATAGTGTCATTAAGAGCTCTATCCACCTGTTGGTGGGCTTCCTCAAAGCTCTGCTGCAAGAATGGGTCTCCTACGTGTGGCCTTTCCTTCACTGTGAAAAAAAAGTTAATACAATTTGGAGGGAGAAAGCATTGCATAAGATCTGCACTACAAGGCAGTAATCCAATATAACAAAAGGGAATATATCAATCACAAGTGTTAATAATATACACAAGAGCCTGTAAAGAAATATAACACACATCAGTCCAATAAGTTATATAAATGTGAGTTAAAATCTTACCTTCCACTGTTACTGTGGCTGAGGCCGTTGTGTATCCAACAGTGTTCTGAGCACTGCACTCATACAGACCACCGTCACCGTGGGTTATATTGTGAATTGATAGCGAGTCATCACTTGCAATCCTATGAAATAAAATAAAATAATGATTATAGACATTTCTGAAAAGCATTGTGGTACTCACTTAATAGTCTTCCAAATATTCAGAGGTAATGATGCTATGCTTCCCTGCTATCTGGAAACTTAATGCTAATGATGATGATATAAGAATTTCTATAAAAACTACTATTATTACTATTACAACTACTTTTATATTACTGTTATTACTACTGCTACCTTATTCAGCCCCAGTACAGTACATTGCTCTGATCTCCAGGTAAGCATAATATCACCACAAATGACAGTAGCAGAACTAACACCAGAGCCACCCTGTCCATACATTACTTATCTTTCTTGTGGTTCATGTCTGCAATATGAAACATTTCCCTCCATCTCAACCCTTCCCTTAAATATTGATCCTTTCCCTTGCAGAGCAGAAGGAAGGAGTCTTTGCCTTTCTTTCATCTAGAATCCCTTGTGACACTACATTAATATTCTGCCTACATTCATGGTTTGAATATGGATATAATGTTAATAAATGTTTCAATCTACTAATTATTTACCTATATTTATCATTTGGTGTCAGTATGCTGCCGTCTTTCCTCCAGCTGACTCTTGGTCGAGGTTTGCCATCAGCTCTACACGGCAGCACAATCACCTCTCCTTCCTTTGCCAATGTGTCTCGAGGCTCCGTGCGAATAACCGGGGCTAACTAGAAAGGACAAAAGTGTAATAATGAAAAGGGTAACTCATGGAAAGGAGAAGGATTAGATAGTTATGTAGAGATAATACACACTATGGTTTGTTCAAGGATACTCTTCTAATAGTTTCATCAAATACCTGTCTCCATGGAGCTCGAAAATGCTTATGATAGAGTTGATAAGGAAGCTCTTAGAAACATTCTGAAGGAGGGATTGTGTCAGTAGTGGAAGAGTTTGGACGAGTGTAAAGAGGAAGGCAATTGAAAGTGAATGCGAGTAAGAGTAAAGTAATGATGAATGTTGCATTGAATGTTGAATGTTTAGAATATATATGGTCGAAGATTACTGTAGATGGAGAAATATAGAAAGAGGTGAAGTCTAGGGTCTGTGATATAAGAAAGGTGTTACAAGGAATGAAAAAAGGGTTTAGTTGCAGAACGAAGGAATTTTTTTTGTTTTTTACCGTGTTTCGAACATATAGATTAGCTGAGGCTTCTTGTCTCCCAGCAGCATTTTGAGCTCTGCATGTGTACTCTCCTTCATTGGACGGCCGCACTTGTTGCACACCAAGAGTGAAACCTAAAAAGAATTAAAAGCTAGAAACCACATCAGAATAAATAAATTTTAAAAACCAACATAGGTCTATAATGAAATGTAATATTCTTTTCAACTTCACTTCATAGTTTTTACAAGGGACTCACCATGAAGAGAAAGTGTAAAGCCACCGAAGGGAAAAATAGTCTGTCCGTCTTTGTACCAGGTAATGATGGGCTGCGGGACACCATCGGCCTCACAAGTGAATTGTACGTTAGATCCCGGGCTGATGTACACATCAACCGGCTCCACTGTCAATCTGGGTGGAACTGAAAGGATATATATTTGTTTCATATTGTAAAGAGAACCTGTTTTCTTCCTTATATGTTGGGTGCCGTCAATTAAATGGTCTGTAGAATGCTTCAAACATTTTCAATATGCAACATATCTTTTAATAAACATAAGAGAAAAATTGCACATTTAATTTTTCAATCTAATCTTTATTTTATTTGTTTAAAGAAACCCTCATTCACTGAATTATTTTTTTTACATATTTACTAAACATATTTGTCTGTTTTATGTTTGAACAACTACCAATTTATCTTTTCAAGTCCCTCATCCCTGCAGAAAAATGTTAAATAGTACTGAATATACAAATGATCTAGATATATACAATACATAATATTCATTTTAATAGATCCTTGCCTTAATGTGTGGTATAAGTTTCAAAAACTTACTTACCAAACACCCTGAGAGTGGAGGTAGCAGCAATCCTCCCCAGGTGGTTGGCAGCAGTACACACATAGTTACCAGAATCATTCCGTTCAGTTATTGAGATGGAGAGTGAGCCTCGGTTGGACACCTAAGATAACAAGGCAAGCTATCAACTACCTTCCCTCTACCTCCATAGCATTACTCTGCACTGAACACTATCAAACTCACAAAGAGCATACCGTAAAATATTTTACTTTACAATTTATCATAATAAATTAAATTAAAAGAAAACAGATTCATTTCTACCTGTATCCTTGGACCTTCCACAATTCGTTCATTGTTTTTGTTCCATACAATGTCTGGCTTTGGTCTTCCTGAAGCTTCACAATGTAACTCAACAGCGTCACCTTCAGTCACGTTGGCGTTGGTCGGCAAGCGAAGGAAACGTGGCTTGATAGGACCTGTAATTACTGAAAGAAAATAAATTATATCACATTGAAAAAATTTTTAAATACACAAAAAACATATTCTATTTTAAATATATCAACCATAAAATTGCCAAATATAATAGCAGTGTTGCAGCCCAGTGGTTACGTTGGTGTAATCTGTTAACAACTAAGAGATCATCAGTGTGATTCCTTGCCAAGACGGAGACAAAAAACTTTGCACCTTGAGCGAGGCACGAACCTTACCTTGTCGAGTGACAGGCTGAGACATTACCACTAAATCAATAAGTAAAGTGTGTATATATATATATATATATATATATATATATATATATATATATATATATATATATATATATATATATATATATATTGAATTTGTCAGTGCATACACATGTTAAAGGAGATCTACTAAGTTTTACATCACACCACAAAGTCACAAATAATAGAAGATATGCAAAAAAATTACCAGCCTCATTGTATCCTTCGTCTTGCTGTTCTTCCGGTGCCATCTTAGCCTTGCGGGACTTCACTTCACCCATGTAGTTGGTGGCGATGCATTCATAGAAACCAAAGTCATCATCCTGAGTGTTTTCAATCATGAGTGTTCCGTCACGGAGGATGTTGTACCTTGAATTGTCACCGATCACCTCATTGCTGCATTACAAACCATCATATCAGTAAGAATAGATACAAGATTATTTAGTAGTATCAGTTTTGTATTATCATTATCTATCTATATACCAAACTGCTATCCGTCTATAGGTGGGTAGCCAGCCAAGACAAGGCTTGCACACAGGCAGCTGTGCATACATACAAATCCACATCTCTCGCTCAGGCAAAACTTATACTTTTCGAGTTATTCAATAAAAAGTGTCACTGCCGTCCGTCATGGGCAGGCCCTGTTGACACATGCGTGAAGAGACTTGGACTCCGTTATATTGAGGGAGAAAATTGTTTACACTATACAAACTAATGCTTTTACATGTCAATATTGGTCATCATTCTAAATTCCAGAAAATTGGCTCAATATAGCTTGTTATTGCCTATTCAAGATGTACAACTTTAATTCATATGCTCTTTCACGTTTCTGTGACGGAAATATTTCTTTTATTTATTTATTGATGAGGAATGGAGTGTCCAGAAGAGAAGAGAAAGTAAAAGCAGAGGATACAGTAGTAGGATGTTGAGTGAGAAGGATGCAGTAAAGAAGAGATGGTAAAAGAATTGAGAGATTGTTGAAGGTAGTAGAAGATAAGTAGGCTGATGATGATGCAGTTGGAAGGGAGCAAAGACTCAATGTGCTACAAGAGTTAAATGATTCTTGGATCACAATGGAGGAAGTGTAGGAAGAACTTGGAGAGATGGAAGCAGAAAAAGCTGCAGGTTTGGATAGGTGTACAGAAGAATTTTTGAAAAATAGCAAAAAATTTCTGTATCTAAATGAGATTGAAGACTATGGTGATTTGGAATGAAAGTAAATACTTACTTATGAAGCCAAACCACTTCTGGGTGTGGGTCGCCCTCCACTTGGCAGGTGAAGTGGGCAGTGGTACCAAACCTGACTTCCACATCTTCTGGACCTTCCTTGATGTGTGGTTTGCCTGGCAGGGGATGGGATGATAGTTGAATTTATATAAAAAAATAAGTAATATAAAAACTTTAAAATATACCTAAACACATTCAATTACTTCATCCTCTACTTAAGCTTCATGGTCTAATATGTATTTAATTATTGAACATCACCTTTGTCTTCTTCATATTAATTTTTACACCAACTTATACAGCTTTCTGCTGTAATTTGTCTGTAGATTAACTCATCAAAAAAACATCATTAATATATTTGAGGTGATTCTTCATTTTTACAATTCCTGTCTCTTATCATTCCAAATTCTTAAATGTTCCATTGCACTGCATTGAACAGTTTAAGAGAAAAAGTGTCGTCTAGTATGACAAACTTCGCGTCAAAAACAGTTCTCTGAATACAGAAATGGCTCAGTCTCTCACCTCGACACAGGAACTCTGAGTCTGTGAGGGAGGTGAGGCTCTTCCCTTGGAGGTCTGAAGGGAAGTGACACGTGGCTGCAACCTGCGTGGTGTGCTGCTTCTCCTTCACCATCTGTGCCAACCACATCAGCCGACAATCACACACCAGCGCATTGGAGTCCAGCCGCCTGTTGCCCATCAAGGAGACAAGTTACGCATAAAATGGAAATAGGTGCGCACGGCCAGGTCCAGGTAGGTATTTCAAGGCCCTATAAATTTCATAACATTATTATTATTTTAAAGTTTATCCAATAGGGATACTCACAGCCGCCTCAGGGAATGTAGGTTGGCGAAGGCACCTCGTGGTACTCTCTGAAGACGATTGTTGTGCAAAAATCTGAAAATAATTCAACTAATCATTCCATTGACCAAGAAGATATTCAGATGTAATAAAAGTATTTTGAAACACTGAACATTATCTAAGGGAGGAAAGGCATCCATGAAGAGGACTGTTGCTGGTCTTTGAACCCCTGACTCAACATACCGACACTTTACCAATCAGACCATAATGAACACCAAGGTCCAGGTGGAGTTTGATCCACCTTCACTGACTGTCCTGTCCCATCACTACACACACAGAGACAGACTGACTAACAGAAAACAGACTATATAATTCTGATTCAACGCTAACTAACGGAAGACAGAAAACAGTGCAAGGTGACAAAGAAAAAATAACATGAATTGGGTCGAAGAATGCAGGGGTGACTGGTCAAGAAAAAAACTCGTAGTAAATTAGCTAATTCACAAAGCAAGTCACCTAGACATAAAATAAAACCAAGATAATCACGCAATTAGTTACCTGCAAAACTTCCTTTCCCTATTCCTCAGAAGTATATATGGACATTTTCAGACATGATTTCTCCAAACTAACTATAGCTATAAAATAATAATAACCTTGAGATTTAGGTTCTAATTATTACTTTAAATACATGTACAAAAAAAAAATTATATTAATAATAATAATAATAATAATATTAATATACAATATAATACTAAAATTCTTAAATATAGAGAGAAACTACTTTTTTTTTTTTCTATGAGTAGTATATATAAGTAATCTGCTTAGAATTTTGATTATTTGAGGGGAAAGTTGTCGATCATAGAGGGGAGAAATGCATCACTGAATACTTGATAAGATAAATTCCTTTTCCTTGTTATAAGAACCGTAGCTCCCGGGCCAAGCTGCTACCATGCACAAAAGAGAAAAAAAAGAATAAAAAAAGAAAAGAAAAGGAGGATGAGGAACAGTTTTATACATAAGACCATGAATAACCAAGAAATGCGAGACTATATATATGTATGTACAAAAACCGCTACTGGAGAGCTACGAGGAGAGGAACGAGAATTAAAAAAAAAAAAAGAACTACGGTGTTGAACCATTATAAGTTAATTAAATCATTATAAAAGACTGTAAACTGGCGACGTGCTATTAATTAAGGTCATCCACTATTATTTATTCCAATGTTCTTTTACTTACAGTCTTTGTAACCTATTCAAACTGGAGAATACATCGGTTGCTAATTTGACAATCTTGTTGAAATGAAGATATCTGCAAAAACAGGCAGATAGGCATTAGATTAACCACTCATGTATCGTCTAATAACCTTAACTTAAAATTCTTCTATCTACTACGTGATATGAAACCTCAACAGCACTACATGGAAATGCATACATACACCTTATCAATAGTTTAATATTGAATTAGAATGAACATTGCAAGAGTCTCATATCACGTAGCAAAAGGAAGAAAGCAAAAACTGCTCTGGCACCATCGCGAACTCTTAGGTCACAACCAGGAGTACTTACAACCTCTGAAGACTGGTCAGATTGGAGAAGGTGTCGGCCTCGAATGTTGCAAGGTCGTTGAAATGAAGGTACCTGCAATGACATGGGAGAGGAGTGTGCAGAGTGGGAAGAAGGGAAGGAGCTGTTGCCTTTGAGGTGATGGTGGAACAACGTGACGAGGGTATAGGCGATTAACCAGCCATTTTTTTCTCGTGTGTGTGTGTGTGTGTGTGTGTGTGTGTGTGTGTGTGTGTGTGTGTGTGTGTGTGTGTGTGTGTGTGTGTGTGTGTGTGTGTGTGTGTGCGTGCGTGCGTGCGTGCGTGCGTGCGTGCGTGCGTGCGTGCGTGCGTGCGTGCGTGCGTGCGTGCGTGCGTGCGTGCGTGCGTGCGTGCGTGCGTGGGTGGGTGGGTGGGTGAGTGGATGGATGGATGTGTGTGTGTGTGTGTGTGTGTGTGTGTGTGTGTGTGTGTGTGTGTGTGTGTGTATGTGTGTGTGTGTGTGTGTGTGTGTGTGTGTGTGTGTGTGTGTGTGTATGAGTCCTCGAGTGGAAACTCACTGATTCATAAAACTGACGTCGTGGTTTTTGTCCAAGTGATTGTCAGAAAGCACCTCAGTGACGCGGCTCACGGCTGGATGTTATTTTCTTTTCTTATATTATCATTTACAGAGTCTTACAAGATTGTACAAACTTTATTCTTTTTTATTTCTTTACAGGATTGGCATATGTTTGAACATGAATGGCACGCTGGTCATAGTATGCTGAAGTTATAACAAACTTGGCGTTCAGCGACCCTAGAATTAGTATGCCAGTAAGTTAATAAAGTCCAGAAACGAACAATCTGAAGCTATTGTAACAGTATTATGCCTCTTTTTCAATTGACATTTACATTACCGCAGTGAGGCTTCATAATAAGTGTTGCTGTAAAAAAAAAAAGTATTTTTGTTGGTCCTCTTGAATCTATAAAGAAGTACATGAAGAACACACACATGCAAATAACTCTATTAATGATTAAATGGAATCCTTAAAAAGCACAAATTATATTCATTGCTTAATAGTCTTACTTTTGCATATATATATATATATATATATATATATATATATATATATATATATATATATACTAACCTATCACACTATTATTATACTTACAGTTGTTCTAAATTGTTGAGCTTCTGGAACACTCCCTTCTCTATAGTTCGTATCCTGTTCTTGTACAAATACCTATAATGAAAGGGAAGATGCAGCTATTAAGGCGACCTGAGCCTGCAGAATATGTCACTTGTCCTACAGAGCCTCCATATAAAACGTAAGACGAAAGTAAGAAAATTTATATAAATATTTTTTTAATGAAATAACTATGATCACATCCAATCTTGTACACGTGCTGGGTCCTTCTGCTGAACAGCCTCGATAAAAGATATATTACAGCTCAACCCAATCAGATAAACTGCACAAAAATTTCTTAAAGTGAAAAAATACAGGAGTAAATTTGGACAAATTGTTGGGTGGGGAGGCAATGGTTAAGAGTGAGACGATAAGATCATAAACATGAGGAAAAAGACCGTGTGTATATAGGACAGTACAAAAGACGGGATGAGGGATAAGGTATTCCACATTGCAGAGAAGTGAGTGGAAGAACGAATGCAAGATAACATAAAAGCGTTCCAAGGCGTGGTGAAGGCGGGAGAGGAGGGGCGGGCGTGGTACTAGTACATTTATGTATAGGTACTTACAGGTAACGAAGAGACTCGAGGCCTGTGAAGGACGTGTTCTGCAGTCTCGTGATGTGGTTGTTGTTGAGCAGCCTGAGGGAAGGAAGGAATGGATGGGGTCAAGGCAAACTATATTATAATATGCAATACAAAAATATAAGAAAATGTATATATGTCAACGTTACTGGAGGTCGATATACATACATACATACAGTGGCGTAGTAATGGAGGCGGCCCACCCCGGGTGACATAAAACATAATACAGGCTCAAGTCTAATGGCTAAATTCAGTGACGTAGCTAAAGGAAAGAGTGTGGAGGTCATATAAGAAAGAAGACGCGCTCCCAGGCCTCCAACAAAGGGTCCCGCCGCCATCCCCCCCAAAAATGGTCCATTTGGGAACCCCCATTTGTTGCCATACTCATTTGTAGAAATGTGTGGGGGGAACCCCACAAGGAGACAAGACTTTAATGTACTGGTAATATTTAAGTACTTTGTGTCTAAGTACAAGTATAAGTACAAGTAACATTTTAAACTCCAAGTACAAGTAGGCTATACATGAAAATTTGTACTTAAGTCCAAGTACATGTATATGTACTTGGACCCTACCCTGCATGCTACACACGATACAGATATTTTAAACACACACACACACGCACGCACGCACGCACGCACGCACGCACGCACGCACGCACGCACCCCCACCCACCCACTTCTCTTACTGTAGCTAACACGCTATAATTAACACACTTGGATGTAAACAAATAATTACGGTGTTTTTTTCTCTCATTTTACCGTAGTTTTTTTTGTTTTGTTTTTTGTTATTGTTTATTTAGGCTTTACTTTCGGTTTCAATAATGTTTGTATATTCTATTTTATGGCTTACCTTGGTTTAATTTAATTATTATTGCTTAATTCTGTTTTTCGATTTTATGATTGATCTTAGAAATAAACATTTTTCATGAAATAAATACGAATCAAATATAACAAATATTTATGTAGGAACCAGTTAGGTATTTCAGTCGATTTTTTAAAGTATATATAATTGCTTTTCTTTACATAATAAAAATCTCAATTTTGGTTTTATATATACGTGATCCACCAGTCAACACACGGCCGCCCTCCTACTGTACCTGTTGGAGCTTGTTTATATTTTCATATTAGATTACTTACGCTTAATAGATAATGTTTTCTTTATATCCAACCACTATTAATGGTGAGGAATAATGTGTTACTGCTCCTCCATGCCTCAAATAGACATGGAATAGAAAAGGTGTAACACGAAGAAATAATATCACCTCTTTGGAAGTCCGTCCGGTGTCGACTGTTGTCTGCTAGCGGTCACAACAAGATTTTTTTAAATTTTATTATGATTAATATTATTATTGAACTACAAATTAATATTATACAAAATGTAGATCAAAAGAAAGAGAAAAAACTTTATAATAACAAATATGTAACGAACCGATTATTATAGATTCCATTTAATATAATTCCAAGATTAGACTCCAAACCCAAGTCCAAGTCCAACTTCTATGGTTTCTAAAATGATTTGTCTCAAAGGTTTTTACAATGTTTTGTTTCTTAAGGAAAATCAATAAATAAGGAAAAGAAGCAAAGCCGTTGCGTTGCGGTGAGGGTATCCCAACCACACGTCACTAGCAAGCCACACGTCACTAGCAAGCTACACGTCACTACCTAGCCACACGTCACTATAGCTGGACAGTATCATGAGGGTAGTAGAAACCCATCCTGACACAGAAGCGAGTGTGACAGTTGTCGTGCTGGGAGGGTGAAGGAGGAGAGGAGAGGCGCGAGGAAGGGGTGAGCGGGTGACACAGGGAAGGTGATTATTCTCCTGTTGGTCCTCATAAGGTGATTTGGGACGCTGTTCTCTGTCGCTCCCTATAACCTTCGAAAGTTGATTCTTATACCAATTAAAAATAGAATAATAAAACAATAATAATAATGATGATAATATTCGTATAAGAAGACCCTCCTTGAGACGCCACTTCACCGTCCTCCTTGCAAATCAAAGGCAAAAGTAAACTGCACTGTCCCTCCCTCTTCCCTTTTCAAGTCGATAAAATAAATGCCACCTCTCCTTATCTATAGGGAAACATCTGTCACAGGCACTTCTCAACCTAAGATCAAGTCAACACGAGCCTTCCTCTCAGGTGGATATTTGCCTAACCTTACCGGGGTCAAGCTAACACAAGGCAGCCGGAATTAGGAGTGTTCGGAGTACGATACTCTCTTGGGGCAGCAGTGTTAACAGGGCGAGGCTGGTGGCGCAAGGGCTTTGAGGGGTGACGTGGGCGGCGGGTCTGACGCTATGCAAACTCCAAGACATTAGCATGAACAAGCAATGGATTATCACTGTTGGGTTCTCTTAACTTTGGTTCCAGTGCGTTCGACAGTGAGGATTTGGGAATATTTGTGAGAGATGTTATGAGTTATAGGAGTATAGAAGTGTGGAAAAATAAATAAATCGGCGTGTAGAAGAGAAGTGAAAAGAAGAATGGCAAAGGGGAATGAGTGAGTAATCAACACTGGAATGGTATGAAAGTTTCTATGCTGGTAGTAGTGTGGTAGCAATTTACTTTTCAAAATCTGGACTAAGTTGTTAAAGGTGAATAGTCGTGTGAGCACATGGAATAATGACGGATGTAAGTTATGTATAATGTGTGAGAAAGGAATGAATGAAACGGTGGAACACTTAATTAATGCTGGAATGCTAGAGGTATGAGTATATGCAAGGGCAAAGATGATGTTAGGGGTACACTAGTAGCAGATGATACAGAAGTGGAAGAATGGAATGAGAGAGGAGTGTTAGTAGGCAGTTGGAGTGTCTGCTCCGGCTCAGTATTAAGTGGAGGAGAAACATTGGTGTGGTAGAGAGTATGAAAGAGTATTTTAGAGACACTGGTTTTCGCCACAGTACTTAGTGAGCATCGAGCTCAGGCACCTCTGCGGTCATCCTTGAGTGGCCAAGTGGGCTGACTGGCAGGGATGGGTGGGATGGGTGGGGTGGGCCACCTCAGCTCATATATAGGGGGTTACGCAATGTCCCAGACCCTCCCAGGAGAGCCCATGACTTCGCCCGACCCCAGTCTAGCGAGATGAACCCTGCACCTCCCTCAGAGCACGACCCCTGCCGCTCAATCTTCCCTCGACGCACGACCACGAACTCCTCTCGATAAGATAGTTGCGGTGACCTTGAAACACAACTTTGGGTCAAGTGTTTTCCATAAAGGATGTTCTCAAGTTGCTGTGTGGTTCTTTTTTTATTTTATTTATAATTTTCAGTGCGTGAGTCAGAGGAAAATCCAGTTCTGAAATATTTACGATGATCAGTGAATGTACACATAACTTAGAAACATAAGAGTGCAACAAAATGGAGAACTTTATAAGGTGTTCAGGTCCACATATGGCAGACACCGCTCACTCAGGTATTTATTTAACCTTTGCTTCTAGCGATGTGGCTGTACAGTACATCTTATTCCATCCAAGCAGAACCTTATACAGAAACTAGTGGGTAAATATTTTCTCCGGCTTGAAAATCTTATATACTCTGTTTAATCATCTATTCGGGTTTTCAAGTTGTTATTCAACCGAACGGCTCATTTATATCATCTAAATATACTGCTTCTCCGGTTTTATAATTCTTACTCACAAGTTGCATACAAGCTTAACCAACATCTTAACCCATACTTTTTATGAGCCGTTTTGATAGCAAGAGATTAACTGTCAATCATGTTTGCGTTCTATCTATAGAGTTGAGTACACATGAGTGACTAACAGCCTCCATTGAGTAGATAGTAGCCATGTAATCAGCTAATTACTGTCTGCCTTCTACTGGTCATTGGCTAAGTGATCTAAGACGTCCTTCTTATTTATGCAGTGTTGGAACCCCGAGGGACGCTTCTCAATGCACCGCCAGGCTTCAAGGGAGACATTCAACGCTGCAACCTCAGTCTGGTCCTCACATTTTTATCTTGATTCGTTACAGTCCGTTTTAAATACTGATTAATCTCTCTCTGTCAGTTTTTCGCTTCTAAGACCAGAATATGGGTCGCATTATCAGACAATTCCTGTCTTCGCTGTCACTAAGAAATATTATATTTTACCTTTAGAACACATATGATTAAGCTATTTATTGGTCATGCTTCTCATAAAAAGACAATAATTCACAATACTACTACTACTACTACTACACTACTGGCCTTATTCCTTTACCACCTAAAGGAAATAAGATAATTTTACATATGTATCTTAATATGGATCGTTTTCTGTGGAGTTCAAATTCATATGACTATCGATGCTCCTTTGTTTTGTGTTCGTGGAAAGGGAGTTTGATGCATTCCCACGAGTGGCTTGTAGGTTCAGGGCTTGTATAGGGTTCAGGGCGCACTGTGAGTCACGGGTCAGGAAGGGGACAAAAGTTCACTTCAGAAAGCTTCCTTCTATGGAGTATACAGTCTTGTGGGTCAGTGGAGGGTGTTGGAGTGACCTGAGGTGTTTGGTGTCGGTAAGGTAAGGTTTTCCTGCCCATACAGATCCACTTTTGACTCACGCCTGCAGCTGCCACGCCCAGCCACGCACGTCTCACCCACACTTGCCTCATGTCATTATTGTTGCTATTATTATTATTATTATTATTATTATTATTATTATTATTATTATTATTATTATTATTATTATTATTATTATCAGTATTATTGTTACTATTACTATTATTATTATTATCATTATTATTATTATTATTATTATCATTTATTTCCTCAGGACCTATCGACTTGTCCCGTCTATTTACTGTTCTGGAGGCACGAACATAAATAATTGTATTTATAACGATTGCTTGGTGTTGAAGACTGATAAAAGGGATGAGGACAGAGGACTGGAAATCCTTATTCGATAAACATTAGTCTTTCCACGAAACAAAAAGATAAAGAAAACAAATGAGTAAAAGAGAGAGAAAGAGAGAGCGAAAGAGCCAGCCAATGCAAGGTACAGTACACATTCCCAGCACACTCTCAAGCACTTGACGCAAAGCAATCACCTCTTCGTGGCGACGCTCATATTCACCCTTACATCCCCATCACGTCCTCATACCCTCCACTCACTCACTACCCAGCAACGACCAAACTAAAGCTGCTGCAATACAACACTGACCTTCATGCCATATATCACGGATGTCACTGACACTCTTGTTTGTTGGTGCAATACACTCGGCCGTTCACACACACTCATGCACTTCAACTTGGCATTATTGTGTGAACGCTGCCTTGCCTCCCATCACAAGGCCGTTCAAGATGCCAAGCAGCGTGCGTAGCGCAGAATCATTCACTGGAGGCTGTCATCTGATAGCTACCGAGGCACCCAACCGACCTTCATCTCAGAAACCAGAGTTCATCGCTTCACCTCTTTTTTTAGACATTCATTCACCAATCCAAACAGATTTGTTTATTTATTCTTGCTCACAGCTGTAGGAAAGGAGGACCTGTGATTAAATCTGCTATTAACACTATCACTCGGTCATCTGGAATAAGCCTCGCCTGATAACCTGAAGATGAAGGACGGGTGAAAGAGCCAACACAGCCACACCCACTCCCGCTATAGTCAACAACAAGGATCAGAGTCCCGCCTCTCGGCACGCCACTCTAGCATCACTGCCACGGCCCCTTGGCTTCTCGGTCATGTGTCAGTCTTTATTCATTTTTTCGCCCGAGGCAGATCTTGTGTGTAAGCGGGAAGGGAGGGAGTCTAATCACACACCATGCTAGACCTTAACCATATGCTGTACTACGCCCAGACTGAGGCTTCCCTCGCCACGCTATCACAGGAAACATTATGTCACAAATTACACTCACAAGACGAGAAGCTTTTGCACTTCAGATCAGACTACTGTTAGCGTCTTTAAGCGGTGGAGGCGAGCGGTAAAGAACCATTGCTGGGACGGTCACCCAGCAATTACCAGACTCACCCAGCTCCATCACGATGTAAATGGCAACAAGAACTGCCTCATTAGGAACACTGAGATGTTTATGTTACGTTCTTACATCGCACACTGACGCAACGCTGAGCTCACTTCTGAACTACCAACACACCAACGCGATATACCTTCCACAGGCTCCACGGAAAACAAGTATAATATATTTTTTCTCAATCTGATTCAACTGTTATATATTTTTCACGTTTTTCTTGGCCTTTTCTTTCTAAAATTAATAGTAAAGCGTTGGTTGGACTGCTGGGAACTGGTCGCTGGACTTGTAAGTAATAATGACTTTTTATTAAGTATGTACACGATCATGACGTGTTAGGTCAAGGCTGACCTTACCCTTTAGTGCAGCAGGCAGGAGGCGTGAACCTGACTCACCTTGGGGTTAAAGTTCTCGCAGAAACATTGCAGGAAGTGTCACAAGGAAATGTTTGCAAAGCCTATATACGTTAAGGTGGAGCAGGATTGTAAAGTGTGGATTCGCGGCACCTTGTTACGACCTTCGAGTATGTTTAAAAGGTCGTGGGGTTCGTGCCTCGTTAATTGGAAGCTCGGTAGTTCAGCAGCAAGGAGAGAACGGACTTGAAAAATATAGAATGAATTCCCATTACATATAATTACTTAGCGTCGCCTGTCTATTAAATTAACTTGCTCGTCCAGATCCCTGATTACGTTTTTCAATTATTCTTTTCTACTGGAGTTGTTATTATCATTATTAATAGTATTTGTTGTTGTTCTTATTGTTATTGTTGTTGCTGTTGCTGTTTTTAGTTAAGCCGCCATTGCAAGGATGTAGATACCCAATATTTCTCCTTCATCAACCTATAATATTCGCCGCCAAACCTCCACCAACACTGCTCACACCTGCTCCCTCGCTGCTAACTCTGCCAATTGTATGTTTACGTTGCGAAGCGTGAAAAAAAAAACTGACTCAACACAGGCTAACTTATAGATTTATGTTCTACTCTAAACTTCCTACAGTCCTTCCAACAGTCGCATCGCATTCACCTCCAAGAGCGGACCACCAACGCACTGTACATCCAATTGGCTTTCAGGTCCCGACAACCAGCTAGGTATTCAAAACACGCGTTGCGGAGCCTCGACCACCAAGGGAGCAGGAAGATCGAAGGCAAAGCTCTTGACTAGGGATAAGTTGTGCAACATGTCACTAATTTACATGAGATCCGCTCCAGATATACTTATGGGACCCTTTCCACTATTAACCAAGACAAGACTCCTACTCGTGGCTGCTATCGACATAATGGTGAATCTTGTCCCTGTTGATATATTGGCAAATTTTTCATGTAACCTGTGGAGGTGATCGCTTTGTAGTTGCCGTGTTGTGTTGTTCCTGTCCAGCTGTTTATATTCAGTGGGTTGTTGCTACACTGTGAGTAATACGTGTTTATCGTAGGCACTGCTAATTATGTACATACGAGAAGTCTTTGTTGATGTCTTAATGAGATGGAAATGAGGACCGGGTAAGCCAAGCTGAAGGAATGGAATGAAAATTGATGACCCAGAGTGTTGTGGAATGAATGCGGAAGGTGGGTGGGGTGAGTGGGTGGGCGGGTGGAAGAGTGGAAAAAGCAAGAGGCGTAACCATAGGATGAGATTCCCCAAGGTTCTTTGTGGATGGTTATTCCGAGCACAGGATTATGTACCCAACAGAAAACGTAAAATATCCCCTGGCAGTCAGTCGCTTGAGAGACCGCGAAAGAAAACAAAAGAAGATCATAAACTCGGTACTTACAGGGTGTGAAGGTGTTTGAGATCCTTAAAGTGGTTTGGCGGGATGCTTCTTATCTTGTTGAATCTCAGATCTCTGGGGAAGTAAACAAAAGAGAAACAGTTTAGTGTCATGACGTGGAGGGGAGAATGCACAGGCACGTCACACAACTAACTCCTTCCCACACATGATGCAGGACGATCAACCCAAGTGCGCGCACACACACGCACACACGCACACACACACACGCACACGCACACACACACACACACACACACACACACACACACACACACACACACACCCCACCGCCTCTGATACTTATGTGTTGCTCCTTATCTCAGCACTCATCTGACGCATATTCCCGTCTCCAACCATTGCGTCACTTGTAATAGTGATCCTCTGCCTACCACGAGTCACCCACTACGAGTCACCCACCACGAGTCACCCACCACGAGTCACCCACCACGAGTCACCCACCACGAGTCACCCACCAGGAGCCGCGGCGCAGATACGGTCCTTGAGGCCTTTGCGTTCCCATGAATTGGCTCCTCCTCCTCCTCCTCCTCCTCCTCCTCCTCCTCCTCCTCCTCCTCCTCCTCCTCCTCCTCCTCCTCCTCCTCCTCCTCCTCGGGTTTACTGTGACCGGGTGGATTTCTACAATACCTCCTCCTGTTTCCTTCTTCCTCCACCTTCTACTCATCCTCCTCCTCTTCCTGCGCCTCCGCCTCTACCTCCTCCCCCTCCTCATTTTCCTCCCTGCATTTCCATGACTGCACAAGTTTTGGTCTAAACTAAACAAAGAAAATCATGCCTGGAATCCTCTTTGTTTTGCCTTGACGAAACGTGATAAAATCAATATAAGATGTATGTTCATTTTCACCCCATTGATAAAGAGGAAGACAAATAGCTATACTCTTACTTAACCCAATACAATGAACGTCTATACAACATTATCTAACTCTTTGCTGTATGATATCTAGCGTGATATAGTAATGCTTTATAAATACACCTTATCAACAAAACAGTATGAGTACATGACAACATTAACTATATACGTATATGCACATCTCACGCCAGTTTGCTGATAAATGGAAAGGCGATCGAGTGAGTGAGTGAGTGACAGCAACAGTTAATAGAAGTCTGGAGGCGCCGTGAGGTTTGTTGATACACTTCTCTCCTCCACCCCTTCCTCTTGCACCTCCTCATAGACACTCCACAAGAAGCCACAGATAGACAACATAATCAAGAGGGGGAAAAAAGCGGCTCTTCACTTACAAACATAAACAAACTACAATCAGCTAGCGTCTCCCCACAACACAACAGAGTCAAGGTTGTAGGATGTATGCACGGAGGGCGTGGCGTTGTGCATGATTCTTGCCTTTGATGTGAAGCATTTGTGTACGTGAATTGAAATGCATTGGTTGTTTATATCACTGTTTAAATCACTTTTACTATCTTTACGTGTTGTATATAAAAGCGAGAAATAGTGAGAGAAATAGATAGAGAAAAAAAGATAATGTGTGTGTGTGTGTGTGTGTGTGTGTGTGTGTGTGTGTGTGTGTGTGTGTGTGTGTGTGTGTGTGTGTGTGTGTGTGTGTGTGTGTGTGTGTGTGTGTGTGTGTGTGTGTGTGTGTGTGTGTGTGTGTGTGTGTGTGTGTGTGTGTGTGTGTGTGTGTCTGTCGCCCCCAAGTAGTGGTAGTGGTGGGAGACAGTATAACCGAGTCTGCACACGCTATCTATCTCCACCACCACCTACACAACACAGCCTCAGTTCTTTCATCTTTTATCTCCAGTGTGATTTTCTTTCTTTCTTCCTTCCTTCAATGCTCGGTCAGAGGCGCCTCAAGGAACAAGTGTTAGGGGTGGAGATAGTCCATGCAATCCAATACCGCCGCCAAATAAAAACGGCGAGACTTTTATGAGACGGACGGTGCCACTTAGAGCCTAATAAAGAGATATAACCAAGGCCGGCGGGACAGCCAAGAAAAAGTCGACGGTGCAGCAGTCTTTGCTAACCAACCATCGACTTCTATCAATAGTATACGCGCAAGAGGGCGTCGAGTCGAGTCAACAATCACGAGAAAGTAAAATCGAGTGAGTGCTGGATATAAACATTTTGGATTCAGTCTGTTGGTAAGCCCTAATCAGACTGGTGAGTGACTACCCGCTTTGTCACTTCACTACCAAACCGGTACAACCACATTCCCTCCAGAGCATCGCTAATCCACGCGGAGAAAAAGGATTAGAACATGTGCAAGTCTCGTCCCAGACACTACCAAAGCCTGTCTGGTATCACATCCAACCTCCTTTATTCCCTCCCTTTTTTTTTTAACGAGTCAAACCGAGGGTGACGACCAGTCAGGAAAATGTCTAAAGAAACTCATCTCACGGCTTACAAATATTTGCTCTCAAACTAGCACGCGTTTCCCCTACTAAGAAAAGTTTATTATTTCTTTTTTTATAACGGTAAACTAAACAGTGTGGGTGGTGAGGCACGTAAGTCAACCCGGTGAGGTGAGGAATTAATAATTGCACTGCACGTCTGTCTGTCTGCTTCGCCCATCGATGTAGAAAAAAAAAACACAGAAAAAACACACCATCATATATAGTAAACGAGTTCCACCTTGGGTATAATGGCATTGTTGGGCTGGGCAGCATCGTGTTTTATTTAGTGGGTGAGTGCATTCAGTGTGTGTGGGTGTGTGGAATGGAGAGGAGGGGGCGAGGGGAGCGAAGGGGGGACAGGAGGGCAGTTGAAATAGACTCGCCCATCTCAGATTAAGGTTTCAGACTGGTCAAGTTTCAAAAGGGAATTCGTGCACAGGAAAGAGAGAGAGAAGTAAAGTAATGTTGTTGAATGGTATGACCGTATGTGTTGAGATGAGTTTGATGATGTTTGTGTATCTATCTTGAGGTGGAAACAGAAAACAACATTCACATTTTCTTTTCTTTAAATTGTTTGCGTAAGGAGGAAGGAAAGAAAAGTGCGTCTAACACCATATGGGTCTTATTACTGGTGTGTGTTGTGCATCTATTCGCCTTTGAAATTTCTCTGGTGCTTCAATATATCTATTTACACAGTCCCATGCGAAGTTGTGACGTGAGGTGAACGCAATCAATGCAAATTAAGTTATTATAGTACTGGTATAAATGATAGTATAGTGATAGTATAAGTTATAGTGATGATGGTGATGAAGCAGGCATACTATAACTTATCATTTCTCTTTCAAATATTAACTACGAATCAACCAGAGACAACGAACTTTTATTTGTTGGCTAACTCTACTTTCATATTACATTAATGTGATAAGATTAGCACGTGATATCCATTTAAGTTCAACGTAACACCTATACTTAATAGGACGACGACCTAAGCAGACGACTAGATGGCTAGTAGAGGTTCAGATAGACGACCTGTACGACTGACTCCCCCAGACAGACGACCTACTCCTCCTGCCACGAAGAGCTGCGAGGGAGACGCAGCGATGCTATCAGAGCGGACGTCCCCTCTCCCCCCCTCACCACTACCACCACCACCACCATGCAGATTGGAGCACAGAAAACAAGTGTGGTTTTCGCATTCTTCTTCCTCTTCATTTACATCAAACTTACTTGTGAACTGAACTGCACATTTCATCCTCGAGAATGGCTTTGTGATACATTTGACCTTTAACGAAGAGGACGTGAGGCTTGTCCAACAACCTTTATCTTGGAACAGCTTCACTTGGTTTAACAAGATTCATTACTCACTCGGTCGCATCAATCGTAATTACTTTTATCGCTTGTTGCAGAATGTCACTTCACCGTGTAAACATCATTATTTTGGCTAACACGTTACCACTTAATGAAAGTCATTCATGCCAAGAACTCAAGGAACTGTAACACGCATCCTGATATTGTTGAGTTAATTACTATAGTGCTGAGTTTTATGGCATTTCCTTGTGAGTTCCACGTAATAATTCACCAGCGCATGAGGTTCACTTCACTAAGTTTCAATGTATGGCGTCAGCTAGTCATGTTTCTCACTTAATGCGATGAATTTTGGATCTCATCCGAGCAATGTATCATCATTATAACAACAGATGCGTCGAGGGTTTCAAGAATTCCGCGAGTCATGCCGGGAGCGACTCCTTGCATATAAAGTAAATCTGAATATTCAGTAGTGATATTACATAAGTTAATTAGACACATAAGACTTCACCTCCCCGACCCTACCGACCCTACCCCCCGCAAACTTGCACGGGCAGGAGGTCCCTTGCAGGGCTGGTGGAGGGCTGGTTTGGCCCAGTTCGCCCAAACCGCTTATAGTGGCCACCCAAGAGGAATCGGCAGGCAGCCAGGGTTCGACCTTATACATTTCAGTGGAGAAAAAAAATACTGCAGGTTCAGAACGAAAAATTACAGGCACGGTTATTTTCCTAATTATCTGCTGCCTCGCAACGACATGATGGATGCCTTAAGAGAATATCTAATCAAGGGAAACTTGTAAAGAAATCTATACAGAACTGCTCACTCTTACCCATTCCAAGCTGGTGTTAGTTGGCGAGATCTGGAACGCGTCTGCCTATCCTGCCGCAGTGTGACAGGCGTGTGGCTGCGAGGCCGAGGCAGCATCATCACTTCCAACCGAACTGGCCAACAGCTCGTTACTTATCGAAGCTCAGCATCTACTTTGGTCATAAACCTATCCGCTGATATGCCTCGTTGGACCCCGCCCTTCTCTGGGTCAGAAGTCAAACTAAGGTGGTTAGTTAAAGAGGGCGAAGGGAGGCTATCTAATCTATCGCTTAAGGAAAAGGGGCCTGTGTTGAGGATCGAACAGGACGATAACACCCAGTTCTGATATGCTTCGCTAATTTGCATTGATTAAAGGCAACCAAACTCTACGTGTGGTGTTCATGAAAGCCGTGTTTATGCGTGATAAACTTGGGTTAATTTGTGCAGAGAAAGAGAGTCGGCGCGGATAATGAGGCCCCTTTAACCAGCCCTGAAAGAGGAAAAATACCAACGACCTTTGATAGATAGATACCAGACTAGCAGAATCAAGACGATCTCTCCATTTGCAAAGAATAAAGATCATTATTTTCCTTGCATAAAAGCTGGATAGAGAGTTAATGGACAGGTGATATGCGTGTGGAAGTTCTGCATTGGTCAGGTGACGTTTAGGCTTAGGTGAAGGAAAGGTGAGGCGGACATGAGCGGCTGTCTAATAACCGTAACGTGACCAACTAAGAAAAAAATAACATATTACCGCTGGTTCACGAGAGGAAGAACTGGTAGGCAAGGTAATTAATCCTTTTTTACAGAGCACCATAAATTTTTGCAACGTTATTTTTTTTTTACATGATAGACAAAAGAGCAAGATCTAGGCCATGGTTCTCAAGTTTGGTTCGTGGAGTCAAAATTGGATCGGTGGTGTGGCTGGTTCCAATGGTTTGCGAGGACGGCTCTGATAGCGAACTAGAATTTGCTATTAAAAGTATCAGACTCAGACTTTCTCGTGTTTTTCGTCCTACATCGCACCACTTCTACGCCCTTTTCTTACAGACTGACGAAGTGAATATTAACCTACTTCTACAGTCTTACATTTAGGTACATAATGTAATATAATGAAAGGTATCATGACTCTCACCTCACATTCTACCCGGAATATTTCATAAACTTTGTACCCCAATACTTTACGTGTATTAAACACTGACTGATATTAACCAGTAATTAGTATAGTAATTTAAATTAATTATATTTTACTTAACATAGAAAAAAATATTACTGGCTACATTTTGAGAGGACGAAGTTTTTCTTTTACGGTTTAATTTATATCGTAAAAAAAATAAACACTGCATAAGTAGGAATATAATTTAACAGATAGATAAATAATTAATTACATAAATAAATAAATAAGCCGTCCAATAGAAACAACCACAAAACTAAATATTATATGCACCTACATGACCAAAAAATCTATAAATAGATACAAAAACTGAAAAAACTAAAGATAAGGCAGCCCTCCAACGATACACACACACACACACACACACACACACACACACACACACACACACACACACACACACACACACACACACACACACACACACACACACACAAATCCAAACACACTCACTTCCATAGCAACTCGTAACAACAACAAACACCAATCCCTTTACATCCCACCAGGAGGCAAGCAGGCAGGACGCATCTCAGTCCTCCTTGATCCACCAACACACCCACACGTCCGTCTACCTTATCTAACCAAACCCAGAAACCAACACGACCAGAGAGACAAAACAAAACTCGATCCACATTAGCATTTACATTAGCATCCAATTACCTACACACCAACCCTACACATTTTCATTGACTAGACAACAAAAAGGAAAAAAAAAGGAACAAAAAGCCTCATATACATACAAACGCGCAAAAACAAGGTCGTTGCGCGTGATAGGGAGAGAGAATTTCTGGTTTGCGCAGCGCCAATTAGGTGGATGGTTTGGGGCTGCGTGCGGCGCTGAGCTTACCTGAGAAATCACCTGCGCACGCTTAGAGTTCCCTATATCAAGTTTTAATGAGCGTGTGGTATGGCAGCCGCGATTTGGGCTCATTAAACCAGAGATAATTATACTTGGTGTGTTTAGTGAAGGTTATTAGGCCTTAAGGGTATACAGGTCTCTCTCTCTCTCTCTCTCTCTCTCTCTCTCTCTCTCTCTCTCTCTCTCTCTCTCTCTCTCTCTCTCTCTCTCTCTCTCTCTCTCTCTCTCTCTCTCTCTCTCTCTCTCTCTCTCTCTCTCTCTCTCTCTCTCTCTCTCTCTCTCTCTCTCTCTCTCTCTCTCTCTCAACCCATTATCATCACCACCACCGGGAATGTAAATAAGAAACAAGCTCTCCATAAAGTTTCACGTGGAATTATATAGATAGAAGTGAATGATCGTCTTAATTCCTTTCTTGCCGTGAGAAAAAACCAGAACAATATAGAATTACAATTTATGAATCACATTTATATATAATTATGTGATTACACGCTTACTCCTTATAGCAGGGAACTTTTGCAGAAGGCAGGAACAAAAATACTTTCAATTTATTAATCTTCTACTCGCAATATGTAGTCAGTAAGAGAAAAAAAAATCAATGAGAGAATGAGGAGGAAATTTTCAGGCGTGTCTGTCATCTATCTTTACGACTTTGTTTGGAGAGTAAATTATACGTATAATAAGTGGTATTAAAGGACTACTTACTCTTATTATAATCTATGTTTAAGAGAAGAGAAAGAAAGAGAGAGAGAGAGAGAGAGAGAGAGAGAGAGAGAGAGAGAGAGAGAGAGAGAGAGAGAGAGAGAGAGAGAGAGAGAGAGAGAGAGAGAACGAAAATAAAAATAAATAAAACCTTATATCAAATTCTTAACAACGCCGATTACTACTATACGATTAACTATAAATAATCTCCTCCAGCCGTGAGAGAGAGAAAAAAAAAACCCAGCCTTTTAAGAGACGCTGAGAGAAGAAAGTTTGCTCGGCAGGAAGTGGCTGCCGAAGAAAAAATAAAAGAAGAAAAACAAAAGTGAAACTGAACTCTAGACGAATATTAATTATGAAAACAACACTAATACAAAAAAAAAAAAGAATAAAAAGAAAAGAGAAAAAGAGGAAATGTATCTATTTATACATCTATCTATCAATCTATCTGGTTATTCATATATTTACCTGTCTACGTCATTCATCATATTCACTTATCCATGTATAGCCGCACTAAGAGTATACAAAACCATTCATTTAATGCCTAATATTTTTTTTCCTCCGTCTCCTGTCTCTTATCTGACATCCACACATTGCCAACCTTTCCTCAAACACTGCATTCAAACCCTACGTAAATAATTATAAGTCTCTCCTCCAGCACACTCTCCCTTCCACTCTCCCTCCCTCCCTTGTCTCGTCTTCCTCGCGGCTGTCGCGTCTTCGCTTCAACTTCCACTCAACTCTTATCGTTCTTCGCCTCCTTAATCTTGCCAACTTTATCGGTGAGGAAGATCAAACACCTACTGAGACTTGACTCACAAATGTCACAACCTATTCACTCACCTCCTCCTCCTCCTCCTCCTCCTTCTACTAATCCTCTTCCTTCTCCTCTTCCTCTTCCATCTACTTTTCCTATTCCATTCGTCTGATCTAATCCTACTCTGTGCTTGTTGTTATATTTTCGTTTTTATCTTCCTCTATACTATGCAGAAGTTCGGTGTTGTCGTGTGTATCCATTATCATATGATTTAATTTTTTGCCTTCGTGGAGTGAGTGAGTGATGGTGTGGTTCTCTGTGTGGCCCTAATGGTCTATATTTTCTCAGTCTTGCGTCGTGTGTGTGTGTGTGTGTGTGTGTGTGTGTGTGTGTGTGTGTGTGTGTGTGTGTGTGTGTGTGTGTGTGTGTGTGTGTGTGTGTGTGTGTGTGTGTGTGTGTGCTTTTTCTCCGCCTCATAATGTGATAAAGTTAGTTGTTTTGAAGCTTTTCCTTGCATTTATAAGTAGCTGTATGTACGCTTGAGTGTATGTAAGTTTTTGTCGACTATATATATTTTTCGTTGCCTTGTGCGTGTGTGTGTGTGTGTGTGTGTGTGTGTGTGTGTGTGTGTGTGTGTGTGTGTGTGTGTGTGTGTGTATGTGTGTGTATCGTCGAGGGATGTTTGGGTAAGAGTGAAATATGTGTTTGCATATTCTCTTGTTCGTGTATAAGTTCTTAGTCTTTCTATTTTGCTTTGACTTGAAAAACATTAAGGGTTGTTTCTTTTTCTCCTTTGACCTCATATTACTAAGGAGGAAAAAAAAGTATATGAGTTTTATGTGTTATACTATCTTTGTGTGGTTGACAGATGACTACTACTACTACTACTACTACTACTACTACTACTACTATTACTACTACTACTATTACTATTACTATTACTACTACTACTACTACTACTACTACTACTACTACTACTACTACTACTACTTCTACTATTACTACTACTACTACCACTACTACATAAACACACACATAAACACACACACATCGTAGCTGCTTTGAAGGATAAAATATAAAAAAGTGTGAGATTCATGTGCTGGTGAGGTGCACAGTGTAGTGTTAATAGTGACAGGATGTATTTGCTTTTCGCTAAGTGTCAATGTAAATGCAGTTTTTGCTTCATCGCTAAATTCCACACCATTCCCTTTGACTCTCTTTATAGTACATTTACAACTTAACAATCTATTAGTAACCGTTTATTATTTTATTTTATTTTTGTTGTTGTTGTTGATGTGTCTCCTAAATTCAGCCTAGTTGGATGTGTGTGTGTGTGTGTGTGTGTGTGTGTGTGTGTGTGTGTGTGTGTGTGTGTGTGTGTGTGTGTATTTGGGAAACACTTAGATTACTCAAACTATGACACGTTCACGCACTTTTCACACACACACACACACACACACACACACACACACACACACACACACACACACACACACACACACACACACACACACACACACACACACACACACCAATGATCCAACTCTTCTCTTAGCTAAACGCAAGGAATTTTAACGAAGAGACGCGATTTTAACGGCATGTACTTTTTTCCTTCTCTATCCCTCCCTCTCCCTCTTTCTCCTGCCTGGCGATGCTGTCTGTGTCTTCTCTGCGGCAGTAAGAAAAAAAACACACATACGAGACAACAAAGACTTTCATATCTTGCGCTGAAGTTAACAATGATTTTCTATTTTTCTTAAGTAGTTTCTGTTTCTTTAAAGGAATCAGAAATTTATTAATCCCATAGAAAGGCAGTTTTTTTGTGTATGTCATAGATTTTCCAGCGTCAAGTTTAAATTCATTCACGTATTACAACTGTTTCAATCATATTCATGGAAACTTTAGTGTATACGAGGAGCGAAAAGGCATAATTTATTTTTATTTAAGTTCTTGTGAGGTTGTTCTGTATATAGATCGCCTGGCTGTCCCTATACGCTCCTACGCTTCACCTCATCCCTTACACACCCACACACACACACACACACACACACACACACACACACACACACACACACACAACCTTAGTCTATCTACTCTTCACGCTCCCCTTCCACTCCTCCACACAGGTTTTATACTCCCTGCTGACACTACACCCACACGCTGTACACACACTCTCTATACTCACTCTGAAACTCTGAAACTCGTCTGCCTCCCTCCCTCTCACATACACTCATATACACTCAAAAAGTACTCTCACTCATACACCGCCACACTGACACACACATACAAACACACATACACACATCTCACTTACTCGCTCTTACGCCCTCACGCTGAGACACTCTTCGCGTACGTCACTGAATCTTAATTGCATCAAAGACCTCCAGGGTGACTCGCGATGACAGGCTGCGGCATTGTCAAGTCGGTGCCGCCCTTCCTCGCCTCACCAGGACTCCGCTACACGCCCTCACCCAAGGAGATCCAAACCCACGCCGCTAGATAGGTCGCGGCGGGACTCTTCGCCTTGTAAGGTATTCAGATTCATGCAAAACTATACAACTAAATCCTTCACATCTCAGTGGTACAGGTGGAGATAATATTAAGAGCATTACTATAAAAATCAGGAAGAGGACGTAGAGGAGGAGGAAGAGGAGGAGGAGAAAGAGGAGGAGGAGGAGGAGGAGGAGGAGGAGGAGGAGGAGGAGGAGGAGGAGGAGGAGGAGGAGGAGGAGGAGGAGGAAGAGGAGAAAAAAGAGGTAAAGTAGTACAGCTTCGACCACAAGAAACCCAAAACTCCTTCACAATTATCTGCAAATTTTATCTCAACACTGAAACTCGAGAACATTATTATTTTTAACACATTTTTTCTCCTCCCGTCGCAAGCAAGCAACCATCACTAATTAAAAGCTTCATCGTTGATAATTAGACAGACAGCGATAGATAGATACGTCTTAACTGTACCTCCTCTCTCTGTTTGACTGTGATCTCTTCTTCTCTTCTCTTCTGCTGCTGCTGTAAGGCATTCTTAATTCCTTCCTCGCAGTGTGTATGTTTTTTCAACGGGTTCATAATGTCAATGGCAACCACACACTATCACTTCATCTCCTTAACAAACCGTAATGAAATCAGAGCAATTATCGTGCAACAAGTCGTTAAATATACATAAAAACGATTAAGAAATGTACCCTCAACCGTGAAAATATGCAATTAATACCAAAAATTTCAGACACACAAAAAACGAAACCCTCAAATTAATGGTGAACGATAATAGTCGAGTCAATTAACACGATATTTTCTCTCCCTTTATAATATACAAGATGACAGGGAGGGTCAGCACTGAAGGGACGGGTTGTATAAAGAGTTCTCATCCCAAATTATCCACCTGTGCCTATGTTTACGGTCCGCCTAACAGTGTAATCACCTTCGTCCCTACAACCAAAACCTAAAAAACTAACAATTTACACTCGCCTTATCCACTTCATGGTCTGGTGTTTACAAATGTCTGCTACGAACTTATATGTGACATCACTGCTCTCTCTCTCTCTCTCTCTCTCTCTCTCTCTCTCTCTCTCTCTCTCTCTCTCTCTCTCTCTCTCTCTCTCTCTCTCACACACAAAAAGGAACATAATGAGATACAGGGAAATATAAGGAAAATAACGAGAGAGAGAGAGAGAGAGAGAGAGAGAGAGAGAGAGAGAGAGAGAGAGAGAGAGAGAGAGAGAGAGAGAGAGAGAGAGAGAGAGAGAGAGAGAGAGAATATGGGAAGAAGCAGGCAGGCAGGCAGGCAGGCAAACGTACCCAAGAAGATAGAAAATTAACTAAAACTTTTAATATGATAACTTGTAGATTGTTTCCTTTTGAAAAGAGAAAACCACTAGTCAGTCTCCCTCCTGCTCTCCCTCCCTCCCTCCCTCCCTCCCTTCTTCCTTACCTCCCTCCCTCCAACATTACTTCTCTCTCCAGCTGACAGAGAACGAGAAAACTGCATGCAACTAGATTATAAAATTTATTCTGAGAACCTGAAGCACTCCCGCGATACACATCAACAGCAAAAATGGAACTTTATGAACAAAAACTGAGAGAAAGTAGACATTTAACGTAGATAAAAATTAATAGGACATGGAAAAATACATAATCTCGACTTGTCTTCTTATCACATGCACTTAAACATAACATTGAAGAAAAAAATAAAACATTACGACCTAATACATAAAATCATCATACACACACACACACACACACACACACACACACACACACACACACACACACACACACACACACACACACACACACACAGACACACACAAATTAAGGTGGTTAGGTTAGGTTACGCCGCGGTGGCTTCTCTGTTTACTGGTGGCGTTGAGTGAAATCTTCAAGGTATTACAACGACGATGAAACAAAAGGGAAGAGCATCGAGGGGTGGCGAGGGGCGTTGAGGTGAAGAAATATTGCTATACGTTAGAGTTCAGCTTTTGTGTCTAAAAATGTTGTATTGTGTGAAGCAGCTGAGGGTAAGAAGGAGTAAGCTGTGTGTGCGTCTGGGAGAGAAAGAAAACTGAGGAAAGTTAAGATATAGAAGTATATAAAACACAGGTAATTCACACACTCACACATACATACATACATACATACAGTCAAGACAAGCTACGCATAGTACAAAATAAGGATACAGAACTGAAAAAAATACACTTTATCACCGGCCACAGTACAGCTCAAGGTCGTAACAGAAGGAGAGGCAAGGACGGGAATGACAAATGGTTGAGAAGGAGATGCTAGTGGGCGATAGGTAATGTTGATGTGGATGGTGGGTGTTGAGAAGGCGGTGGGAATAGGTGAGACGAAATGATAAAGGCTGGGTGAGCGTGTAGTGGAACGGGACAAGAGTTGGACCTCAATGGTTGGCCTCGACCTCCTCCTCTTGCCCCGTCTCCACCTCCATCTCCATCCAGCAACGAGATAGACAAGTTCCTCCTCATCCATCATCATCATCTTGGTCATCATCGCCATCATCAAAAGGTGGAGGAAGAGAAGGGTAAAGAGAAGATGGAGGAGCAGGAGGAGATTGATGAAGAGAGAATGGTTAGGCTTATGAATGAATATAAAATATATGCATGATTCAAAAAACAAAAGAAAATCGTGATGGTAAGAAAGATGAATTAGGAGGTTAAATAAGAACTCTGAGTAAAAATCCCAGTTATTGAGGAAAAAGTTAAATGTTAGAGATAAATGTATAATTAATAACATCAAGGTAATGAAAGAATGAAAATATGCAGAAAAATATATTAAAAAAAGGTAAAACAGAAGTATGGAAGAAATTAAACTAGAAATAGCAAAGAACACACATACTAGCAGGAAAAAAAAGACGAAGAAAGAGAAACAAAAATAAAACAAGGAATAAAACATATGAAAAGGAAAGAAAATTATACAAGGAAATGGAAAAGTGATCGAAAAATTACCCTTATTCATTGGGCTAGTAAGTAGGTAAGGTAAGGTAAGGGAAGGTGGGAGCTAAGCTAAGTTATAGGGAAAATATCTTAACAGAATCGACAGGAGCTGACAGGGTACAAGAGTGCGTAGGGAAGTACGACTCTCTTATGTGTGTGAGGCAGACTCGCCCTAGCCAGTCAACCTTCCATCAGCGAGGAGCACGTTACTGTCTGCTCCTCGACCTTTTAACACTCAAGAAGGTATGACTTGATTATGGAAAAGAGAAGCAGATTGTAAGGAAGGAAGGAAGAAGAAGGAGGAGGAGGAGGAGGTAGAGTGAGATTGGGAGAGATATAAGGAGATGAATGAGGAAAGGAGAGGGAAGAAGGAATACAGGGAGGAATTTTTTTTTTTAAACTCACACACACACATACACACACACACACACACACACACACACACACACACACACACACACACACACACACACACACACACACACACACACAGAAGAGGATCAAAAAGTGTCGAAAAGTGCCAAAAACAGAATCAAAACACATACATCACCTTCAAAATATCAACACACAACGAAGCACTTATAATCGCAAACACTTCTCCTCCTTCTCCTCCTCCTCCTCTTCCTCCTCCTACTCCTCCTTTTCCGTCTCAATAACTGGGGTTCAATAGTAAATGGCTGCATGACTGTCTATCACCTCGTACACCTCACCTCCCTCCCTTAAGACAGAGGGAAGAAGGCACCAAGACACATGACTCGTAGATCAATGTCAACACGAGAGTCGCTTCTCCAACCTCAACCTCACCCAAGTCACGTCACTCCGCATACTTCTTAAGGCCAATCGTCTCAATTTTACTCTCTTACACGCCCACGAGGTAGTAGTAAGTAGTAATAGTAATATGATCTTCCCAAGACTCGTAACTGAAATCCAGTGTACAAACTAGACCGTGGGAGTGATAACAGTGATGCTGATGAAGAGATAAGACGAAAAAAAATAAGAAAAATTAAAAAAAAAATCCCCCAAGGAAGGCAGACACGCGATACAGATCAAGATAAACAGAGAAGAAGAAACGAAATCTGAGACAAACAGATAGACATATAGACAAACGGGCAGGCAAACAGACAGACAGACAGACAGGCAGGCAAACAGACAGACAAACGCATTGAAGAGGCAAATAAACACATGGTAAACTACGAGATCATTAGGACAGATGGAGACAGGACTCTATAAACACACATGCACACACACATACACGCCCGCCCACACACACACACACACACACACACACACACACATACACACACACACACACGCCCACACGCCCACACGCACACACACACACACACACACACACACACACACACACACACACACACACAAGAGGAGGAGGGGGAGGAGGAGCAGTAGCAGCAGCAGCAGTAGAGGGAGTAAGTAGCATAAGTCACAAGAAGAGAAGGAGGAGGAGGAGGAGGCGAAAAAAACCAGTCTTTTGAAGAGGGTGATCAAGCTTTTCCCATTTATGAATGATCGAGAGAGAGAGAGAGAGAGAGAGAGAGAGAGAGAGAGAGAGAGAGAGAGAGAGAGAGAGAGAGAGAGAGAGAGAGAGAGAGAGAGAGAGAGAGAGAGAGAGAGAGAGAGAAAAAATAAAGCAATATATCCTAAGCCACTATGCCCATTGCACACACCTGCCTCTCTCAATCCAGTAACGCAAATTGTGTCTCATCCATAAACCACACAAGCGTACATTGGACAGGTAACTTAACTGTGGGATTGCCTTTTAAGTCCACTAATTGGATTACATTGCACACCTGTCTGTCATTGCAAGTCTATTTACTATCCAATCGAAAACACTAGTACGTACAAGAAGGTATAGCGTCACAGTTTCTTTCACATTAGGTTAAGAAACAATCTTTATCCACAACAAAGTCTACGATAATTCAGCTTTATCCCTGGCGTGCCTAATACTATTTCCTTCACGCCCTATCCACACTGCCTCGCCCGGGGAAGCAGACCACACCGTCCCTCCTTCAAGCAAGTCGTATATTCCGCATGATTTACCGAAGTAACGGCGCCTCTGACCTCTAAACAGAATATCAGGGGAATATAATAGTCTTTCTATCACTGTCTCCACCGGACGGTCGCTCACCTCTACGAAAACAAGCAGGCAGGCAGGCAGGCAGGCAGGCAGGCAAGCAGGCAGGTAAGCAGGCAGGCAGGCATGAGACCAACATTAGCAGAGAACTAGCACAGAATAATGGTCCTACGTTCACCACAGAAGCCTGAGGGCGACAAGCGGCCAATAGAGAACCTGTTCAAGATGGTAATTATAGCGTTAACTCATTATCCAAAGAAATTATACATGTTGTCGAGGTAATGTATCGGTGCGAGACCCTGGCTGAGGCTCCTACATTGTGTTGGGTCCTGTCTCTCAGTCCCAGGTAAGGAGTGCGTGACATTACCCCTTTCACTGCCTCACCTTGCTTGCTAATGCTATCTTTGCAAGGACTGTCAACTGCCCCAGCCTCCTCCTCTTTCTCTCCTCCCTCTCCTTTTCTCCTCCCTCTTCTTCTCTCCTTCTCTACTCTCCTATCCTCTCCTTCTCCTCCTCCTCTTTCTGCTTGTAACAATAGGAACTGAAGGACATTGGGCGACGAGGCAAAAAGAGTAAAAGGATATAGTGAAGGCATATTATTCTCCTTTTCTTTCAACTTGTATCACTTGAAGGACTTGGATGACGGAGGAAAAAAGAGTGAAAAAGATTTTGTGGAGACACGATATTCCACGGTTTGTGTCATATTTATTATTATCAAGAATCATGGGACAAGGAGAAGTTGAAGAGAAGGAGGAAAAAAAAGAGTAGAATGATTTTGTGAAGGTGTATACATATATATATATTTTGTTTTCCTCTCCGGTTATCGATTCGGCCGAGTGATTTTTGGAAAACTGAGCTTGAAGGAATCTTTCTGTAGTGTGTCGCTGTGAGAAGTACATAGGATTGTTTGACGTTCAGACTAGACTTATATGTACGTATAGTCATCTGCCTCCTACACACTCCTAGCTACCCCGTAACGAACATACATTTTCTTTAAGTTCTACGTATAATCTTGTAATGATTCTAACAGCTATGGAAAGTTATGAGAGGTGTGAACTTATACTGCAATATCTATAACGACATGTCTACGTAAAAAAACAAAAGAGAAACATACGCGGATCGGGAAAAAAAAAAAACGAAAATAAGTAAGAGAAATGCATAAGATATATAAATTTTAAAAAAAATGGGTGAAGGAAAGATACAAACGGAAGGAAAGGAATAAGGAATAATAAAAAGAAAAACACTAGTACCAGGTAGGAGAGAAAAAAAAGAAATAAGATAGCCAACCAAGGTGCTTCATTTGCATGCAGCGCCGATGAAAAATAATGTGAGTTAATGGACCCCACCCAACTTTATGAGCTGGGAAACTATTATTCCTGAGGCTGGTAAACCATAATTTTGGAGAAGGTTAAGTGAGGGCAGAGACGAGGAGGAGGAGGAGGAGGAGGAGGAGGAGGACTTGACCAGAATAATAAGGTAGTAAGAAACAGAGGCTCAAGTCATAATAGTGGACTGTAAAATATATCTCTTGAGTAACACTTTTATGAAATTTAACTTATAATATAATTTACCTTAAGTTGTAACAAAGGCCGAGGATAGCATATTAAAGTGTAAAATATATCTAAGGAGTAATACTTAAGATAGCAATTCAAGTTAATAAGTTGAAAAGTAGCTTATTGAGAGAGTTTGTGAAGATGGTGATTATAGACTAAGAACTGGAGGTGTGAAGAGACTGAAGATACGTGAAGAAAAGTGAAGAGACGTGAAGAGAAGTGAAGAGAAGTGAAGAGAAGTATAGTATAGTAAGTAGGAAGAAGGATAGCAGTGCGTGGATGCGGCAGAGAGGAGGCATGGAAGGATAGGAAGGGAAGGAAGGGAATGGGATGTGGATATGACCAATAATTCAATAGAAAATACGAAAAGGGAAATAAATAAAACGATCACATCTTTGTAGGGATGACTGCACTTGTCATTGGTTGTAGAAAACACGAGTAAAGGTTCTTGAGAGGAAGTGAGATAGAGAGACACAACAAAATATACAAAAGCAATGCAATATAAGGCAAAAACTAATACTAAACATCTATCTTTTTTACTATTCGGTTTTATTTATATTCTTAACTGCATCATAAACCCCCAATCTTGTCTATCTTCTAATGCCACTTTATACCGTGGCTGAGAGAGTAAAGAAGACAGAAACTCACACCTTACTATACCAACACAACACTAAGAGGACGACCCGAGTCACCTCAACACTAAAAATAAAACATTGAAGGGAAGAAAAGAAATACTACAATATGAAACTTAATCTCTATGACACGACCAATTTGATTAACGATTTGGCCACTATAGTATATAAGGTTTCTTGATTTTATTCTACGTGCCAGCTTCTCTCTCTCTCTCTCTCTCTCTCTCTCTCTCTCTCTCTCTCTCTCTCTCTCTCTCTCTCTCTCTCTCTCTCTCTCTCTCTCTCTCTCTCATAGGTAAGGTGAGAAAGCCAAGAGAGACTCATTTTAAGTTACCACGTAGCTGAGGGGAGGAGAGGGAAGGATAGGGTAGATGAGGGGAGGAGGGGGGAGATAAGGGGAGGAGAGGGGAGGAAAGGGGAGAAGAGGATGATAGAGAGTCGTTGGTCGAGGGAAAGCAGAGAAACTTGGCAGAGGAAAAAGTGATGCGCCAGAATGATGACACTCGTCCCTTCCCTGTACGTGATAGAAGAGGAAGAGGAGGAGGAGTAGGAGGAGGAGTAGGAGGAGGAGGAGGAGGAGGAGGAGGAGATAGTGAAGAAGGTGGAGTTGCGACCTGAGATCACATCCTCCTACGTCTTCCGTCTCCTCCCCGCCCGCCATCTGCCTCTTCTCCATCCTCGTCCCTACCTCCACGCCCACCTTCCTTCATCTTCACGCCCACGCCCATCACCCTTGAGCTCTGTCCTTCCCCTCTCTACGCCCTCACCTTTACCCCCCTCACCTTCCCCCCTTTACCCGCCCTCACCTTCTGCTAACCTAAGATCTCGAGTGACCACCAGAAGCCACGGGGTGTAGAAGCCTCTCTTATCTGACGGAGGCTCTGCAGGTGGCGCTGACGGAGGCCTCAAAGTGCTCCTCCTTCTCCTCCTTGTTACCTCCTTGTGTGTCTGTCTGCCCACGCACCTAATTCCTCAAACTTAACCTAACTTAACCTAGAGAGATTATTTCAGGTCTCCCGCGCTCTTCTAAACATTTCTAATTATTCTCCTTCTCCTTCTTCTCTTCCATCTTCATCTCTTGCTCTTTTTTCTCCTCCTCCCTCCTCCTTCCTCCTCCTCCTCCTCCTCCTCCTCCTCCTCCTCCTCCTACACGAGATGGCAAGAAATCACAAGGGGAGAACATTATAGAATTAGAAGACATAGGAAATAGGAGAAGGAAGAGGAGGGAGAGAAGGAAAAAGCTGGAGGATAAGAAAGAAAGAAAGAACAGAAGAAGGAAAATATGACAAAAAATGAGAAGTGGAAGTAAAAGAAAAATTGAGACAAAGATAACTCGATTATTATTTATGTGGAGCAGAAAAAAAATAGTTAGGAGAAAAAAAGAAGACGAATAACAGAGAAACTAAACTAAAAAAAAAAACTATATTACAAAACACCAAATGGGAAAATATAAACCACTAAATCAAGAAAAAAATATAAAGCAACAGACTTTCTAAACCAAAAATAAACAGATAGTATAGATCAATCTCTCTCTCTCTCTCTCTCTCTCTCTCTCTCTCTCTCTCTCTCTCTCTCTCTCTCTCTCTCTCTCTCTCTCTCTCTCTCTCTCTCTCTCACTATCAATCACACAGTCGATGGCAAGAGACAGCGAAATGAAGATTAATTTAGCCCAATATTTTCTCGACTCGTGAACGAACATTAAAGAGAATAGTCAGTCAGTCAGTCTCTCGCAAAGATGTGGAATGCTTAGTTATTCTTTTTCTTTTTGATTCGTTCATCTGTTGCTAAGGTTATTTTCTCTCCTCCAGGTGTTGTTTAAAGGTCATTTTTACACCTGCGTTGCGTTACTGTCTGTTATTATTTTTTCTTTTTTTCGTTGATTGATTGATTGAGAGAGAGAGAGAGAGAGAGAGAGAGAGAGAGAGAGAGAGAGAGAGAGAGAGAGAGAGAGAGAGAGAGAGAGAGAGAGAGAGAGAGAGAGAGTTAAAAAAAATAACGTGTCATTGATGAAAAGTTTGAAATGAGGAAGGGAAAAGTAGGAGACATCATCAGCACAGGAAAAGTCAAGGAAAGATTCAGGAAAAAGGGAAAAAAAATCAGCAAGAGGAAATAGACCAAAATAGCTTAAGAAAGAAAATGTTTAAAAGAATAAAAATGATACATGCAATAAAGTAAGGAACAACATGAAAAAGAAGAAAAATAATATAGAAGAGGAAGAGGGAAGGACGAACAAGGAGAATAAGATAAAAAAGGGAAGAAGGGAAAGGGTGACTTGAGAAACCAAGGATGGAAGGACTAAGATGGGAAGGAATGAGGGAAAGAAAAATTGGAAGGGGGAGAGAGAGAGAGAGAGAGAGAGAGAGAGAGAGAGAGAGAGAGAGAGAGAGAGAGAGAGAGAGAGAGAGAGAGAGAGAGAGAGAGAGAGAGGAAGGGAAAAGAGGGAAAGAAGTAGTTGATGAGGGAGAAAAATAAGAAAATAACTCACAGGACTCAATTAGGATTTTGTAAACAAACTGTGGTGGAAGACTGTCTTCTTGTGTTCCTGAGAAAATATTTACTTGATTATTTACACAAGAACAACGCGATGGGAAGAATGTGGAGAAGGAGGAGGAGAAGAAGGAGGAGAAGGAGAGGAGGAGAAGAAGGAGGAGAAGGAGGAATAAAAGAAGAAAACGAAGAAGAAGCAGAAGAGGATGATGAAGAAGAAGAAGGCAGAAAAAGACTGACTGTGGTTGGGAACAAGGACAATGGTGATTGAGAGAGAGAGAGAGAGAGAGAGAGAGAGAGAGAGAGAGAGAGAGAGAGAGAGAGAGAGAGAGAGAGAGAGAGAGGAGAGAGAGAGAGAGAGAGAGAGCACATCAATAACGGATAATGAAGGAAATTGAAACAAGGAAGGAATATACGAGTCAAAGAAAAAGAAAATAATAAGAAGAAGAAAATTAATAAATTACGATAAAGATGAAGGTAAAAATAAATAAACATCGATGAAGGGGAAAGAGAGGATGATACTTGAGGGAGATAAAGAGAGAGGGAGAAAAAATAATAATAGGAAGAAGGGAGACAAAGGGATGTGTGTTGAAGAAGAGAGGGAGAAGAAGGAGGGAGAGAAGGGAGGCAGAGAGGATAATGATAAGGTGTGAGAAGGAGGGGAAGAGGATAATTTGAAAAAGAGAGAGAGAGAGAGAGAGAGAGAGAGAGAGAGGAGAGAGAGAGAGAGAGAGAGAGAGAGAAAGAGAGAGAGAGAGAGAGAGAGAGAGAGAGAGAGAGAGAGAGAGAGAGAGAGAGAGAGAGAGAGTTGAGTACGTGAAGTAAAGAAGAAACACTAAGTTTATTATTGAAGAGGGGAATATGATGAGAGAAGAGAGAGAGAGAGAGAGAGAGAGAGAGAGAGAGAGAGAGAGAGAGAGAGAGAGAGAGAGAGAGAGAGAGAGAGAGAGAGAGAGGGGGAGAGAGAGAGAGAGAGAGAGAGAGAGAGAGTGTGTGTGTGTGTGTGTGTGCGTGTGTGTGTGAAAGAAAAAAAAAATCATCTAAATAATAAGGCTTACGGACGATTGAATATATTCTCAATGACACTGACAAAAAACAAAAAAATACTTGGAAAAAGAAAGAGGAAATACACAAAATTATTTTAAAAAATGAAAAAAACAAACAATGCGAATAGTAACGAAAACAAGAAGAAGAAAACGAGTAAAATAAATCAATTATAATAATAAAAAAAACACAAACACAATAATAATAAAAAAAAAAGTAAACACGAGAAACAAATGACAAACAGAGACCGACAGACAGTAGACATACAAACAAATAGACAGACAGACAGGTAGATGGACAGTGAGACGATGACACGACGGAACAGAGTGACATCCAAGTTAAGTTGACAGACAGGCCACGCCCATACGCCACAGGCCACGCCCACACGTCACAGGGGCGACAACCACGACAAATGGTTAGGTTATCACTCTTCGGACTCCCAAGGGCGTGGCGGGTTACCTACTCATCCCTTCTCTCCTCTCTCTCTCTCTCTCTCTCTCTCTCTCTCTCTCTCTCTCTCTCTCTCTCTCTCTCTCCTCATCATTCTTTCATCCTTGCTGTTCTTACCTCATTTGCTTACTTCCTTTTCTCTCTTATTCTTTGTCTCTTCTTTTCTGTATTCCTCACTATTATCATCTTTCTTTAATTTATTTCCTCCACTCAACTTCGTTCCTATTTTTTCTTCTTCCACACCTTTCATTCTTTCCTTCATTCTATCCTTTAACTCCTCCTCTCTCTTCCCATCAGCCACGTCTATCTATCCCTCCTCCTCTCCTCCTCCTCCTCCTCCTCCTCCTCCTCCTCCTCCTCCTCCTCCTCCTCCTCCACTACTATCACATCATCTCCTCTGACTCCATCTTCCTAACCCTTCATTAGCACTGAGTAATTACCTGAAAATTGCTACTTTCATACATTTAAATCCCTCTATTATTATATCAGGTATTGTCTTAGTTACTGTTTTTTCACATTAAATGGTTTGTATTTTCATATGATTATTTATTACTATCAGCATTATTAATACTATAATTTTATCATTATTATTATTATTATTATTATTATTATTATTATTATTATTATTATAGTAGTAGTAGTAGTAATAATAATAATAGTAGTAGTAGTAGTAGTAGTAGTAGTAGTAGTAGTAGTAGTAGTAGTAGTAGTAGAGGTAGTAGTAATAGTAGTAGTAGTGATAGTAGTAATAGTAGAAGTAGCAATAGTAATAGTAGTAGTAGTAGTAGTAGTAGTAGTAGTAGTAGTAGTAGTAGTAGTAGTAGTAGAGGTAGTAGTAATAGTAGTAGTAGTGATAGTAGTAATAGTAGAAGTAGCAATAGTAATAGTAGTAGTAGTAGTATAGTAGTAGTAGTAGTAGTAGTAGTAGTAGTAATAATAATAGCAGCAGTAGTAGTGGCATCAGAATCACCAGCCATCATAGTCTCCCCTTATCCCAGCAGCACCAAGCAAGGCTCTCTGCATCACCCTCAAGCCTCACACCTGCAATTAGACCACAACCCTTCCCTTCCGTGGCCTTCTCAAGCTCACCTCCCTCCCTCCCTCTCCCTTCTCTTCCTTTCTCCCAGCCTCCTTTTATATTACTACACCTCTGTATGCTTCCTCCTCTACTTTGCATGCCACCCAATAAGCTTCTCTCCCTCCCTCTCCCTCCCTCTTGGTATATAAAGCAGCTGTTCCTCTCCCATAAACTACGCGACTCAAGTTAATGGTTCGAACCCCAGTCTTCCGTCAATTAAAGCCAACCATACTTTACCTAATTATCTTGAAGGCGCCGCCACACACACACACACACACACACACACACACACACACACACACACACACACACACACACACACACACACACACACACATTCTCCCTCCAAACAGTGCATCACCTTTTAATTTTACAACCCTCGTCTCTCCCACCTTCCCACCCTCCTCCTCACCTCCTCCTCCCTCCTCCTCCTCCTCCTCCTCCTCCTCCTCCTCCTCCTCCTCCTCCTCTGGTGCAGGTGGCGGCGTATCAGACAGCCGTGAACACTGATTAACTAATACCTAGGAAGACTTCTTTTTCACGACTGTCTTATGGTACTCTTAAACAAATAAAAAATAAATAAAACAGGAAACACACACACACACACACACACACACACACACACACACACACACACACACACACACACACACCACACACACACACACACACATGACAACAACCAACACCAACACCAACAGTGAAAGCACTTA